>BQNB010018438.1:48851-68292 GCA_026074375.1 Tanacetum coccineum | reverse complement strand
TACATAGGAAGTTTGATGGAAAGTTTTGAATTACGATGTAATTCAGAAGTTTTATACTTTAAATCAATATTTATAAATTATTATTATTATATAATATTTATTATTATTATAATTTTTTAAATATTAAAATAATAATAATTATTATATTTTATTATTTCTATTATTTATTATTTATCAATATTAATATTTATTATTATTATTATTATTATTATTATTATTATTATTATTACTAATTTTTATTAATATGTATTTTAAGATAATAATAATTATTTTTATAATAATAATAATAATAATAAATAATTATTTTATTATTTAAAATATTATTTAATATTATAATTATTATTATTTATTATTATGTATTATTTTATTAATATTTTTATTAATATTTTTATTAATATTTTTTTTGTAATAATAAAAATTATTATTATTATTTTACTATTTAATATTATTTATTATATTTATCATTATTATTATTATTATTATTATTTATATTATTTTAATCATTATTATATTAATTGTTTATGTTTAGTAAAAAAATTGAATTACATTACGTTGCGAGTCAATCAAACACATCGACATATTTCATTAATTACAATTACAACACATTACAATTCCAACACATTACAATCCTTTAAATTACAATTACATCAAATTACAATTCTTTCAGAAGATTACAATTCCTTCAAAAACATTTTGTGAACCAAACTCCCCATTAGGGTAGGGATGGGAACGGGTCGGGTTTGGGTCGGGTTTTAGCGAACTCGTACCCGCACCCGTTTATAATTTCCAAACCCGTATCCGCCCCAATACCCGATGGATACCCAGTTCGTATTATCCATCGGTTTTTCGGGTTTACCCGCGGGTTTCGGTTATCCGCAATTGAATATCCGCCGGACATGAACAATGTAAGAAAAATATGATTTCGTTCATGGACAGTGTAAAAAATATGCCAAAGTATGAAGTGCGAAATGATCAAATGATCAATACACACTTACACTCTCATTACTATTGTAATGATTTCAAGTTAAATAATTATGTATACAAGTTCAATGGATAATTATATGATTAAATAAACAAACAATTAATCCATTAAAGATAAAATAAAAAAGATAAAAGAAGAACCTTGAGATATAAGCTCCGAAGATGAAAGAACTGATACGAGAATTAAAGAGTCATGCGTGACTAATTGTTTGTAATTACCAAGATATGGTTGATAAAAATAACTTTTAGAATACGAGTAGTCAAATATTTTGTACAAGGCTAGGATCTTAAATTGGCCTTATATAAAAATGGAAATAAAAGCGGGTACGGGTTCGGGTAAACGGGTACGGATACAGGTAAATGGGGCGGGTATTACCCAAACCCGCAACTAAACCCGTACCCGAGAAAAAAAGAATATTTCTACCCGAACCCGTATCCAAACCCGCCAACCCGTCCCCGAACCCGACCCAACCTGTTCGGGTTTCGGTTTTCCCCATCGGTTTCGGATGCTTTTGCCATCCCTAGATTAGAGCATGTTTCTTTTTTTTTCCTAATTGGTAAAGGTGTTTTTTTTACGTAATAGTGTCAGTTTGGAGTTGGTTCTTGGTGCACACATTGTGTTTCTTTTTTTTCTTAATAACAAACATTAATAAAGTACATCACTATTTTTTTTCTTAATAACTAACATTTTTGTGTTTGAATTTCTAGGTGCTTGATCAAAGAGAAAATCTTGAATAACAAATCAGTGAAGTTTTCATATAAACAAAACCAAGAAAAATCTCTATCCAACATAATATTGTCCCATAAATACAACGTAATATAGATCCAACTATTACATATATGATCTTGTTCTTTTAACTACTAACCTAAACACTTTTCAATAGAAAAATAAGTGGTATTCATCTTTTTCATACAATGACTCCACCACTAATAAAGACAACCGAAGCTTTTACTTAGATGAATGAAAGTGAAGAAATATATAAAACCTTGAGGGTGTCGATATCCGTGTGAAGTAAACGTTGACGGGAAGAAACTAACCGCAAACGGGGAGAAGGTTCGTTGGGGTGAGCACCGGCGGTGAGTACATGTAACACCCATATGTTCATTTTACAAGTTTATAATTATATTTCCTGATACAAGTTAAGTTAGTAAAGTTAGTAAATAAACACACTAATCCCTAAGAAAGAATAAGCGGCTTTAAGCGGTTCCACAAGGAGAAAACAAGATTTTTGGGATCGTTAAGAGTTTCGTCAGATTTAGGAGTTCAATAGTTTCGGTGTCATCTCAGGTAACCCAATGTTCTATTATTAATTTAGATGCAAATACAAGTTAAAGATGTAAAACTAAACCGATGTTTGATCAAGTTTATATAAAAAATTCATGTTAACATGTGAGCTTAGTTATTATGTTGTCAAGTATTAAGAGTTAGGTTTCGTTTGTTTTTTAGAGGTTTTACCTCTTCATCTACAAACCATGTCTGCAGAAGAAGAGGTACATCTAAAGTCTTCATTAGCAAGAAAAAGACCGTCTGTTTTTGTTCTAAGTACTTCTTTCATTTTTGTTTCTTTAACTTTTTACTAGTGTTTTTACGTTTTCGTCTGTTTTTTACGTTTTGGTCAGTTAATTTACGTTTTCATCAGTTATTTTACGTTTTCGTCAGTTTTATACGTTTTCGTCAGTATTTTTACGTTTTCGTGAGTTTTTTACGTTTTCGTCTGTTTTTTTACGTTTTCGTCAGTTATTTTACGTTTTTGTCAGTTTTATTTTACGTTTTCTTTAGATTTTTTACGTTTTCGTCTGTTTTTTTACGTTTTCGTCAGTTATTTTACGTTTTCGTCTGTTTTTTACGTTCTCGTTATTTTTTTACATTTTCGTCAGATTTTTTCCTTTTTCGTCTGTTTTTTACGTTTTCGTCAGTATTTTTACGTTTTCGTCAGTTATTTTACGTTTTTGTCAGTTTTTTTACGTTTTTGTCAGTTTTTTTTGTTTAAATCAGTTTTTTACGTTTGCGTCAGTTTTTTTACGTTTACGTCGGTTTTTTTACGTTTTCATCTAAATTTTTATGTTTTCGTCTGTTTTTTTTACGTTTTTGTCAGTTTTTTACGTTTGCGTCTGTTTTTTTACGTTTTGGTCAGTTTTTTTATGTTATCGTCTGTTTTTTTATGTTTTCGTCAGTTATTTTACGTTTTCGTCAGTTTTTTTTATGTTTCCGTCAGTTTTTATACGTTTTGTCAGTTTTTTACTTTTCGTCATTTTTTTACGTTTTCGTCTGTTATTTTACGTTTTCATCCTTTTTAATGTTTTCGTCTGTTTTTTACGTTGTCGTACTTTTACGGATGAAAACTTGAAAAAATGGAGAAAATCGTAAAAAAACTTGCGAAAACGTAAAAAAATGGAGGAAAACGTAAAAAGACAGACGCAAACGTAAAAAGACGGACACAAACGTAAAAAGAAGGGCGAAAACGTAGAAAAAACATAAAAAACGGACGAAGACGTAAAAACAGGCAAAAAACGTTAAAAACAGACGAAAAAGTAAAATAACGGACTAAAACGTAAAAAAACCAGACGAAAACGTAAAATAACTGACAAAGACGTATAAAAACAGACGAAAACGTAAAAAAGCAGACGAGAACGTAAAAAAACAGACGAAGCGTAAAAAACGGACGAAATGTAAAAAAACAGATAAAAACGTAAAAAACATAAAAAAACCTGACGAAAACGTTAAAAAATACGATAACGTAAAAAACTGACGATAACGTAAATAACTGACGAAAATGTAAAAAAAAAGACAAAAACGTAAAAAAGCTGACGAAAACGTAAAATAATTGACGAAAACGTAAAAAAACTGACGAAAACATAAAAAACTGATGAAAACGTAAAAAAATGACGAAAACGTAAAATAACTGACGAAAACGTAAGTTTTTTACGTTTTCGTCAGTTTTTTTACGTTTTCGTCAGTTATTTTACGTTTTTGTCAGTTTTATTTTACGTTTTCTTTACTCGTCTTAGTTTCACTCTCCCTTTCTACTCAACGCATCAACCACTATATTCGATTTATCGAAGCGTAAACACAAATCATTTCTTCAAAGTCTGGAAAGCCTCTTTTCGTTCTGCGCCCCACTCATACTTCTGATTCCTCTCAGTTAGGGAAGTAATGGGTTTTAAAAATTTAGAAAGTTTGCGATGAACGTAGGTAGTTAACCTGCAATCCTAAGATAATCTTATCACTCGGATGTGTCGTAGGTACTCCAAATTTTTCACAACTAGCTTCACTCTTACGTTAACTTTAGCATACATCTTCTCCTTCCTCAGTAACTTCCAAACAACTAAAACTTCAAATGAACTTCATGCTCCTCTTCTTAACAAACAACACTGGTGCTCCTCACGGAAAATGACTAGGTCGTATAAAACCTTTGTCTTGCAACTCTTGAAGTTATTCAGATAATTCTTGCATTTCCAAGGGTGCTAGACGATATGGAGACTTTGCAACTAGCGTTGCTCCATGAACTAAATCTATGCGGAATTCAACTTGTCGTCGTGGTGGTCATCGACAAATCTTTCAGAAACACATCAATGAATCTCGTACGACGGAAATATCACTCAATTTTGGTTCATCTACCTTTGTGTTCTTTAAGGTTTTCACGACTCCTTGAGTACGTTCACCATGAACCTGAAGTATCTCATCACCTTCCAATGGTATCAACGAACTTCACGGGTTACAAACAATCGAATAGGATAACAAACGAATATCGAGTCAAAGGCTAGAATGCATATAGGAGATTCCACATATGCAAATAGACGTGGATCAAATGACATAAGAATCCTTTGAAAGAAAGGATACGTATATGCACCGAGTGAAAACGCAACAAAAAAAATCAACAGAAGTACCACGATAAATGAACACATAAAAAAATATCAATACGAAAGACGAAAATTCTTATACCAATTATCGACATTACTCGAAAGGCTAAATTAAATAATGTTTTTATAAAAATCAATTTAAATTAAGAAAGTCACTTTAAGTATAAAAATCGTTTTAAATTTAATCTTTATAAAATTCATTCTAGTTGTCATAAAAAAATCTAGAGATGGTTATCTAATGGTATATCGTACCTTACCACTATGAATCACTTTAAACCACCTTTTTTATAATAAAATAAAATCTATTTACAAAGATCATTTTAAACACAGTTTTTCTCAAACACTAACACAATACTTCCAAAGAGTTTTTATTATTAGACATCAATTATGAAATATGTTACTCAAACAAATGACACCATAATACCAAAAGGAATCGTAAAACACCGTACAGACTCTAACACAATTCTATTGTTTGAAAACGAAAAAAAATTACCAGAAACCATATACTCAGAATAAAATCAAACGAACTCGTACAAGAAAACTCATGCAAGATGTTACGTACCCAAAAGAAAACGTAAGGTCTTATCCAAAATAACGATCGACAAAACAAACCTAAAAGCATCGATATTAACATGTCGCCAACGGGTTACAAAAATCAAAGGATATACAACCAAGGGGGAAATGATCCACACTAATATGTTAGGAACTATTAGTGCTTAAAAGAAATGTTTGATACTCATACGAGTAATCAATGCAACGAGAGAACTAACAAAACGTGCTTATATCTGAAAGAACAGATTCTGAATAACCACTATACATCGAGACATCGAATAGGAAAAATCAGATTACTAGGTAGAAGAGAAACTTAGGAAATCCGAACAAACAACCGAGCAAACAAGCAACCTCTATAAAAGCAATACTAGGTATCCGCAATTACTAGATAGAAGAGAAACTTACTATATATACAACTCAACTTAACATATCCTCCAATTAGGGTAATAGAATAATTCTATACCCATACTACCATCCTTCTCATGAATACACATATATAAAAAAAAATTATTACACTACCACCTTACATTCAAACACAAATAAATGCAATCATGGTCACAAGTCTACAAAAATAAACTGCAACAGAGTTGCAGAAATTCTACGTGTGTAATCCTTTATAAATTATGTAGCCACCCATAATTAGTAAGTTCCTCCTTTTCACACGTGTACTTACTTCCAAGATTACCCATTTAAATCATAATTCACATATAAGCACATATTCCACATTGCACATCTTAAACCACTCCAACTTAACACATAAGGGATGCTCCATCAAATAACTACTTACTTATATCAAAATAAAATCAAAACGACATAAAGGAACGAAAGTCTCGCAACGACTCCTAAAATACGAAATATCCAAAAGAAATAATCAATAACAACATGACGAGGTAAAGGACGGGATAAACTTATGCTGGGCCTCGCTTGGGTTTGACTTTGCCTCTGCAAGAATCACCCGACTCCGCGGTTCCAACCTTACTACGCGCATCCGACAAACGATTACTATCATATCTCCTTCGGTACCACAAGAGGATCCTCTTATGGATCCTTATAACGCTTAAGTCTAGTTGGGAAAACGGTTCCCAAGATGAGACGTCTTTCGGGTAGGGGAAAACATAGCTAAAATACTAAGAAAGTAATATATATCATATCAGATAATGGTAGACAAAATAACTAAATGAAAACTTAACAAAATAGGAAAATATAAGCTATGCAATAATAGCGGGGAAGCATAGCAGTTATAGCATTAAACACTTAAGCCCTAAATACATCTACATAAAGGACCCCTAGGTTATAGTCTAGGCTCAACCACTTACTTCTCTAAAACCATTGGCTCTGATACCAATCTGTCACACCCGCCAAGGCGGAAACGCTAAGCGCGACGAGAAAGGGAATCATCACAACACTGTGGCGTGTATATAGAGAAACTAAAAATGCATAAAATACAAGGTATAGACACGCAGTGTCATGAAAATGCTCAAACACATCAACAAAATCCGAAAGGCGTCTGACATTGTAATGAAGGCAGTTCATGCCAACGTCATGACATGCAAACATTCATAAATCCTAACAAAGCAAACAATTAACATTCATCATTAAAAACAAATAACGAAAATGAACCCTAATTTATCCATCACTGTATAGTTACATGAATTAAAAAGAAAGTTAAACAATTAAAGTTTTTAAACATACCTTGATTCCTTAATTCTTGAACCTTAAACGACCAAATTGATCTTGAATAATTTTTTTTTCTCTTCTCTTGGTTCGACCGATTATATAAAAAAATAGGGAGGAGAGGTTTTTTTTGTATTTATAGCCTACACCAATATTCCTAATCCATATCTAACACTAATTTGTTTCCTAATAAAACTCTTTTTTTTTCTTTTTTTTATTCTTCCACCGATTGGTCAAACACCCCCTTAAAATATATATATTTTTTATTTTTTTATAAAATTTTGAAATTTATTAATATATATATATGTTATTTATATTTTTTTTATTTAATTATTATTAATTACACATTCAACCCTTAATTTTGCTATTTTTATAAAAACCTTTATTTCTTAAGAAATCATTCTAAATAAAACTAGTTTTAAATACCTAAAAATAAATTCACTTTATACTTTACTCCTCTAACTTAATAATACTAAAGTTCATTAACTAAATTTCTAAACCAAATTTTCTATTCTTGTGAATTCCTATTATCTAAATACGTATACATATACATATAAATACGTACACACATAAAATTTTACCATCATTTTTATTGTCACTAAAATGTGAACATAATGAAATATAATAGCAACCATAACTTCAATCACCATGAGACGATCACGCTTAATGGATTTGTAACCAACTCACATAAGATCACAGAAACACATGTCAATGCTAACGGTTGACTAACCTGCTCAAAACACAGTTGTCACACTACTAAACGATGAACTGAAACAACACCTCTAGTTATAAAAGATGCATAATGACAATTTTCTAAACAAATCACAAGGCCATTAGGCAAAACTAAGTCATAACTTTCAATAGCTTCTACTTGTGCACGAACACCATTGCTCACGTACAAATAGATTGCTCCTTGTTTCAGTTTCCTTTCTTCTCTAAACCCCTGTTTTGTAATACAAATGTGAGTACCACAACCAGTGTCATACACCCAGGACTTATTAGGGAAAGCAAATAATTCTATTGTGAAGATACCTGAAGAACTGGCAGAGCCAACTTGCTTCTTTTCCTTCAACAACTCAGCACGATAAACAGGACAGTTTCTTTTCCAATGACCCACCTCCTTGCAGTTGTGGCAGGTGTCATCCTTAGTTGGGTGCTCTTTAGCAGAAGGCTTATAAACTTGTTTATCAATTCCCTTGCCATTAGCTTTACCCTTGACTTTAGCTTTAAGCGATTTATTTTTGGCCTTTTGAATTTTACCACATTTAATCATCATTACTTGTGGTATTTCAGCCTTTTTAGGTAAACCCTTTTCATACTCAATGAGCATAGCATGTAGTTCACCAATTGTCTTCCCCATGTTATGCATATTGTAATTTCTCACAACTCCAACAAAATCTTTAGTGAGGCCGTTCAAGATAAGACCAATAGTAAGATCTTGTGGTAGCACATAACTAAGACGTTCTAGTTGGTCTACATATACTTTCATCTGTAGAACATATGCAGCAACATGTTTACCCTCTTCTTGTTTGCAAGCATGGAAAGTTTGGATTAGGTCAAACCTCTCCACTCCAGCTTTTTTCTCAAACATAGATTTAAGCTCACGAAGCATGTCATAAGGTGAATAAATTTTAAATTGTCTATGAAGTTCCGGAGTCATACTCCCAAGCATAAGACAAGACACCTCATTGTATGCATCATATATTGCATTCCATTTTGCCAGCACATTTGCTACGGAATCAGCTGCAGGAGCAAGGGGACAAGGCTGTTCAATGACAAACATTTTCTTTTCAACTCTCAAGACTAACTTAAGTTGACAAAACCAGTCATTGAAATTATTTCCAGAAAGTTTTTCTCTTTCAAACATTGACCTGAAAGCTGAATGGTTTGTATTTTGAACAGGTAGTGCCATCTACAAAACATATTTAAAGTTCAAGAATTAGTATTTTCGATAACACTCCTTGAAGAAAATTAGCTATCCATGTTTAATCAAATAAACAATTAATTTTCTAAAGGCTAGGATCCTACTTGACATACCACCACCACATCAGTTGGTCTGCTATTGATGGTGTATTCAAAAGGTAACTGACGATCAATAATTGCTACCGGTGCAATGCTTAGAACCTTATGGGACTTACTTTATTATAATAATATACCAGTAAGCATGTTTCATCCTATCTATGCCTCAAATTTAGGGTCTCACCACTAAACCGATTAAGTCGTCCAAGCAAGAACTATGATTATGTAACACTAACGTCTCACGAAAAAGTGTATAATCACCTTGAGATTATGATCCACATACGTCTCACGCATAGTAAAAAGCATCTACAAGTGTTCTTACAAATTGGATGGCAATAACTTATTTAAAAGGGTATAATATTTGACGTGGCAAATATGTACGAAGAAGCATGCATACATCTTCGTATCATAAATTTAATAAAAAATTTACTCAATTAAATTATTTATTACGGTATCACTAAATTTCTATACATCTAATGTATAAATAGTGTTACCTTTTTTTTAAATTGACGATTCAACGTGTTTTCAAAATTTAAAGATTTTATATCTTATCGCGGGAAAAGATTAAAGAATGGTTAAAAACCATTCAAACCCTAGACCATTTGCGACTTCCTAAATAGTATGCAAGGTAAGAAAAGTACAACGTAGTCAGGTATTATAGGGTAATGGTATCCATAAGACCGAAGTCTTGATGAGTCTCCCCGAACCTTATCCTTGCAACTAAGTAGTACTTTTACAAATTACATCATTGATAAAAATAAAACTTTAATTTGAAAACACATTATAAACTATTAAATTACAAGTCTCGTCGTGGGAAACCCAAAGGCCATGATTATCGGATGTAAGATGAACCCAAATTGACACATAAGACTTCAATTACTAGTTCATAATAAATCTTATTTCATAATTAATAGTCATGTTTATATTTATTTTTAAAACAAGTAAAGGAAAATTAAAAACGAAAGCAATTAAGGCTAAAACACGAAAAACAATAACGGGATCCTAAACCTGTTCTTTAAAAACCTAAATTCTAAAATTTAACCCTAAAAATGTAAATTTAATTTTTAATAGTCCTAAATGATTAATAAACAATTTAAAAAAAAGAATTATATTTTTTTGACATTTATTTAATTTTTTATGAATTAAAAACAGTTTTTATCTAAATTAAATATTAAAAATACTAAACTAATTATAAAAAAATCTAAAAAAAATTATGAAAAGTACTTTGAACAGTTTAAATTCTAGGAAAAATAAAATGGTACAAACAGCTTATTGAAATAAGCTGTTTATAAACTAAATTAAGCTGAAAGGTTAAATGGTAAAATGACCTTAAGAATTTAATAAAGCAACCTATAAACGAAAAAGTCCCAAGGGCGAGTGGTAGTGTGTGGTTGTGTTAAATATGCTGGCTATGAAAGGGGGAGGTCACAGGTTCGACCCTTGTGACCTCTCTTTTTTTTGAAAACATTTTTTTAAAGACTTATAAAATAAGCAAAAATGACTAACTTTAAAAAAGGTAACTTTTTTCAAAACTTGGAAATAAGCTGGAAATAAGCAAAAGAAGTTGACAGGATGCTCTTTAAACTAAGTGGCTATATAGCTAACTATTTTTCCTTTTTTAAGCTTAATAAGCATAAGGAAAAAGCAAATAAGCAAAGCAGGACTTAAAAATAAACCTAATAAGCTAATCTACACAAACAATAAGCAAACCTAATGAGTCATAAGCTCATAAAAGCAAATAAGCTCTTTGGCCAAGACTGCTAGCGTAAATAATGCTTTGATATCTATACAATAATGATTGCGAATTTGAAAAAAGAGAATAGTGAAACAACGCTTTTAAGCTGTACTGGTACATCCTTTAAGCCCAAACTCTTGTCACTCTTGTCGGATATATTGGTTGCTTCCTTTTCTTCGATGGATGCAATTTCAATGAACATGTATTGGAATTATGGCCTCCTTTTTCTCCATATAAAATACACATCCTCCTCTTATTACTTTAGTGCATCACCATGTTATTCTACCAAAAAAACCCAAACATCATATATTAACACCGTGATGCACTTTGATAGAAAACTGTAATGTAGTACATTTTGTCAATGTGATTCACTGAATATGACACTTAATTACTATAATCCAAACAGATCTTTTTTCCTATCAAATGTAACTAACCACTTAATTTCTGGTCAAGTTGTCACATACACTACATTCCAACCAAAAAGTAATCACAATCACTGGTATGTGCTTAATTACACATACCTTGTTCCATTAAAAACGGACTTAAATAACCAAAAACAGACAAAAACTGCCAAATATATGTTTGTTTTGCATTTGTGTAGTGCGGGAAACGGATATCACACAAAAGGACGAAAAACAAAGCCAAAAACGACAAAACTGGGCACGGAATGGAAAAGTGTGAAAAGACGAAGCCAAATCGAAGCCAAAAAGTCAATTAAGTCAAAAAGTCAACAGAAAAGTCAAACAATCAAAGTCAAGAGGAAGTCAAAATTAGAAGAAATATAACTTGAGGGACCAAAAATGCCAAATCCTTAAGTGTATTACAAGAAGAAAAAGACTACAAGGGTGGAACTTGCAATTAATTCAAAATACAAGGAGAGGGACCTAACCTGCCAAATCCCCATACTTGTATAACACAAGGACTGAGTTTGCAAACATTCTTATATGGTTGAAGGGCTACTTTTGCCAAGTCCCCAAAATTGTATCACCATAAGGATGAATTTTGCAAAGAGAATCATATAAATGGAGGACCAATCTTGCCATTTACCCAAACTCTCACCCCCAACCCAGATACAACCCTTTTCCCTCCAAAAGCTCAAAGCCCCATTTTCACTCACGGGTTTCTTTCCCACCTTTTACCCTGAACCTTCATCAAAACCCTGGATAAAACATTCCCCTCACCTCCACTAAACCCCTAAACCACTTTACATGCTGGCAATCCTCAACTTTTTCAATAATCAACAAATTTCAATGATGGAGATGACTTGGAAAAAGATTAAGGGCTGGGATTTGGTCTAAGAATGCTCTCACACAACAAACACATTGTGGTTTTTGTCTCACAAAAGAAACACAACCTGGAAGACCAAGGATGAAGAAACTAGTATAAATAGGACCCTTTTGTAAGCCAAAAAGGCATTCTAGCTTATTGTAGTTTAATTGTAATTTAAATTAAGTCATTTTAGTCTTTTAAAAGCTTATTGCAACTGTTCTTTCAGCTTTGTATTGTTTTTAAGAATTAATGAAGCAATGAGTTTTTTTTATGTTAAAATCCAATTGTTGAATTCCAAGTTCTCAAGTTATTAACCAGTGCTTAATTGTGTTTTAAAAGCTTTCAATATAGCTTAATGATAAGCTGTTTTCACTAAGTAACTTAAAAAGGTTAAGTAGTTAAGAAGAAATCAAAAAAATTCACCCAAAAATACCACAGCTTACTTTTTTGGATGATAAGCAAACAAAGGATGTGCTTATGGACATTACTAGCTTGTCTTTGACAAGCTAGAGCTTGTAGATCAGCTTGTAAAAGCTTAAGCAGCCCTGTTTAAGCAAGGGTGTTGTAAGTTTCTCTTTTTCTCGATTTTCTTACTTACTGTAGAACTGCTTATAGAGCTTATTTGTTACTTATATTTGCTTATTTATGCTTTATTATGTTGTTTAGTGCTTATCCTGCTTAGATTTCAGTTCAAAAATGATTTGTGCAACTTTCCTAGTTAGTACTGGTAGCATGTGTAGTTAATACTGTTAGATTAATTTAGCTTATTTAAGTGCTTATCACTGATTGAAATCTGCTCATAAGTACCTTAAGTTGTCATTTGATAATCTGTTTTTAACAAATTAGGATCAAATCAGCTTGAATAAAATGACTTTAGAAAACTTTAAGAGGTTTTTAGAACAAGCAGTACTAGCTCCAAGTTAGTACCGCTAGTTCTCTTTTGGGGATTTTAAAGCTAGCGGTACTAACTCAAAGCTAGCGGTACTAACTCAAAGTTAGTACCGGTAGTTAATACTGTTAGTACTGTTGTTCCATTTTTTGCTTATTAGCTTATTACTTCTGCTTATTTAAGATTTGCTTAGCTTTTTAGAATAGATTAAGCCCATTTTCGTTTACTATCTTTAGTGGAGCTTATTTCAGTAGCTTATTTTAGGTCTAAAAGTGCTTATTTTCATTAAAATCCAAAAAATAGTAGTGTAGTCATTTGTGCTTATTGTGCTTATTTCAGTGGCTTATTTAAAAAAGTGAATAGGTGGGCTTAATAAGGACTCATTAGTGAGCTTATTTCCAAAAGCCCACTTTTCAGTTTGGCTTATTGGTGATTTTAGCTTATTTTTATTTTGGCTTATTTAGGAAAATTTTGGAGTTTACCACTTTTTGATGCAAATTGAGTTAAGTTAAGTTGTGTTTGGTTGAAAAAGCTTTTTGGAATCAGATTAAGCAACATATAAGCTTTCCAAAACATCTCTCCTTTTTGAATTTGAGCTTATTTTGAGTTTGTAGTGTCCAAAATACCAAAAACCAAAAATTTAAGCAACTTTCTGCAATCAGCAGCTAAATTGGCTTTTTGGAGCTTATAAAGTGCTTATTTTCGCAAGGTGTCTTTATTAAAGTTTCTTAAAAACATGTCATGAACAACTTTCGTGTTTTGCGTTTTGGCTAAAAACGACTTTTTAAAATCAGCACTTTTTGGGGACTTGGACTAAAATCGGGATTGGGGTTCAGGGTAGGAAAAAAAGAATTTATTTTGGTCTTTTGTCACAAATAGTCCCTGTCGTTAGTCCATTGTTAGTCCTTGTTAGTTTTAGTTTAATTATTAGTTAGGTTTAGTTTTAATTAGTTTAATTAAGCTTTAACCATTAGATAAAATTTGGGGCTTTTAATTTTGTTAAATTTCTGCACTTTTTCTCCACTTAGTGTAATTTTTATAAAAAATTTAGGTTAATATTTTTAGCTCTAGGATTATTTTTATAGTTTTTAATCATTTAAATCTTAAAAAATTCATAAAAAATAAAATATTAATCAGAAAAATATAAACTTTTTTTTAAAATTTTCTTTATAAATTTTTCTTTCTTTATATTTTTTGTAGGAAAAATGTTTTTTAAATAAAAGTTTCGTAATGTTCATTTTTTCAAATATCATTTTCTAAAGAATGGAATTGTCCCCCGTTCTTGTTTTGACTCGATTTTTGGGTCAAACGACCTCCCATTTTTTGTCTAGTCTTTTTTTTAAATTTATAGTTATTTGTCTTTTAGAATCTATTTTAGGCTTTTAAATTGTTTTAGGGTTTCTATTTTGCAAAATTATGGTTTTTCCTAGTCCCTCGTTTTTTGTGCACCTTTTGGGATTCAAGATTTTTTAGCCTTTCGTTTTTAGGGAGGTTGTTTTCTTTATCGTTTTGGCATATTTAACTTGTAGAAATAAAAACCATTCATTCCTTTGTCATATTAAACATCAATCATCAATCACGTCTTTCGTATTTTCCATTTAAGCTCGTTGGACCAATACGGCCCTCGTGAATCATACCTTACGGCCGGCTAATATTTATTTCTATTTTGTGTGAACTTTTAACCATTCCTTGGGCAAAGGTAATTGGTTCGAGTGTTTGCTTATATATATAATTTATATATATATATATATATTCAATACACCCCATAATCATGTTGATAAAGTGGTAATCATTTGATCTCTTATTGGATTGTAGATGGTGGTGTGGAGGATTGTAGAAGATGGGACAGGAGATTGAAGATGGACTCTTAGAGGAAATGGAGGTGAGTCATTTTGGGAAGGAGGTGATGATTTTGAAGTGGATGTCTTGTGCTTCCATACTTGTCTTACTGACATTCTTGGTTTTCTAGAGAAGTTTGGATGGTGGTTTGAGCAACACATTGATGATGAGAGTGAAGATGATAATGAGAAGAAGTTGGTGATGGTGAATGAAGAAGGATGGATGAGTTAAATAATGGAAAAATGTTAGAGAGTGGAAAAGCATGGTTTGAGTGATAAAGGGTGCAAGAAGTGGTTTGGCTAAACAAGGAAATTCCAGCATGAGACTATGTATAGGAAGGTCAAAGATACAGAAAAAGAGATAAACTTAAAAAATTATGTTCCCTCCTGTTAGCGGTCCCATATTGTAGGGCGGTCCCATATATATTGGGGGGTCGCCGGTTCTTTATGGGGGCCGTTTTCTAGAGAGAGCGAGATTTTCCAGTTTTTCCCTTTCTTATGTCCAGTGATTTTAGTATCTTTCAAATTCAAGAATCAACTAATTTAAGCAATAATATAAAGTCCTAAATTAAGAGGCAAATCATTTAGCATATAATAATTTGATACGCATGTCATACTCTCCTAGAATTAGTTCACATAGAGAGTTGATAGGATGATAAAGTTGAAAAGATCATCCAAGTCACATGTAATCGTGTTTTACCAATCTTAGTCCTAATGAGTGAAAAAAATCAAAGCATAATGTACTAGATAATATAAATAAGAATAAAAGTCTCTAATAGTTTTGCAAACATGTTCACTTCTGTTTTTCACTCATCATGTCCTTGAGAGCTTTTCCAATTGACCTTAACCCTTTTCGGTGATCATCTCGATGTTGAGTTTGAATGTTTATAGTTTCGGAGAGGTAGGTGTTCAAGTGTTGACTTTCATGATGAGGGTTTTAAAAGACTCTAAAGACAACATTGGACAAGGAAGAGAAGTTTTGAGAAGGAGAAGAAGAATTGGAACGAAATGATTCTTCATCATTTACATCAACAATGTCATCCAATGATTGAGATGAGGATGGATGATTTAGAGTGGTGGAAGAAGAGCTAGCATTTGAATCACAAGGTCTTTTCTTGTCATGATCCGATCATGTCTTTCGCTCATAATGAGGAGCGAGGGGATGCATGACTCGATCATATGAGATGTAGTGATCAATTGCTAACTCAGGAAAGATGGACACAACATGTTTGAACAATCTAGTCAAAAGCATTCCATAAGGCAAGAGTTCCTTAGGTTTGTTTCGAGTCTTTTCCATTCGTTTGAGAATGAAAAATGCTAGATTGTATGGAGTGGAGGTTTCAATGCAATAAAGCATATGACAAAGACACGCGGAGACATGATCCCGATGACCTCCTAAACAAATGACATTTTCACGAATGATATCAACCCATGGTTTCATATGAGGTTGAATTTCGCGGGTTAAAATTTCGTTTTTATCTACGACAACGGGTTTCTTGTTTTTGGTACGAGTGACTTGACCTTGTCGAGGGACTTGAATAAGAGACTTGATGACATTTGGTGAGGGAGGAGTGGTTTTGTAACGACCTTTACTTGGAGCACTTATTGACAAGTAGTCGAGTAACCACATGTCGGTGTGTGACACTTGACCTTTGAAAGGGATTTTCAAGATTTGACCTTTAATCCAAACTTAGCAATGCGTTATGACTCGTTGTTTTCAAAATTTTTCCTCCAACCCTACCCTCATGAAAGTCCATTTTTTAAGGCTCTTGCAAATGGTGATTTTTCTTATTGGTGATTGAATTCATTTGATATGAGTTGTTTGTAGTTACGGGTTATCTTGGGAGATCTAATCAGTGGATTTTTGAGGCATTGTCACCTCATAAATGATAAAAAAATAGGGTCATGTTTTATAGTCTTTTAATTGTAACACATTTATTCATAATGTTTCTACGTGTGTGCCTAAAATGTGGAACAAATCGTTGAGTATCGATTAAATCGACCTAAAAATTAATATCTAAGAGTTTAACCCAAATCGCTCCTTATATTTGATTTTGTAATCCCAAAAATGTCGAAAATACATTATGAATTATGTATCTCAACCTTTGGTTTATGAGATCATTATGCAATGTGTTTAAAAACGTTTTTAAGTTATATTAACATATGCATAACAATATTTTTATTATGTTCACTAACATAAGTGATTGGAAAATTAAAATAGTGGTTTGGTTTGAAATTAATTTTTTGAGCCAAACTCATCTTGGTATGTATATCCTATGTATATGGGAAGCATATTAGTTTATACATTATATCCTCAAAGTAGTTCTAATTGTTACCAAAATTGGAAAGAAAAATGGAAAATCCCATAATTTCAAATTTTGTGTTCATCCATGATATCCTAGACTCAATTAGAAAGAAAAATAGATGAATTATGACTTCACAATTGATGATCTTTGTGATGTTAGAATGAGATTAGTGATAGAGTTGATACTTCTATTAGTGTTTTGGTTGTTGATTTAGAGTTTTGGTGGTTTTGGTTTTCGTGTTAGTGTAACAGCAGGGAAGGGGTGTGTTGAACTAGAAGGGGGGTTTTTTTTAAATAGTTTACATTTTGAATATTTTGATTTAAGTGAGGGGAAAATTTGATGTCTGTTGGTGGCGGGTCCTTATCGATCAGGGGGCCGCCGCCTGAAATGGGTAAAGGTTAGGGGCCGCTGAGTTATGGGGGCCGCCGTATTATTGATTTTTTTAGACTTTTAAATTTTGACACAAAAATTACTAGAAATGTGACTAATTAATTGCATTCGCGAATTAAAAAATATTTAACAACCTTCGGTGAAGTTGTTAAACCTTGTCACGACACGGAATATGAAACGAGGACTAGAATCGAGGCTATATAGAAAGAGAAGCGACTAACACGATATATGGAATGTGTTCCCATCCATTCCTAAACCAAGACGAAGATAATTAAAACGATCACCGTTTAAGGGGGATTTCGTAAGGACTGTCGGCGAAGTTGTCGATGGACGGCACTTTTTCGATTAGAAGATAGATATGTCTTTCTGGACTAATCAACTAAGGAAAGTGGTGCACGATTTCGATTATGTTTGGTTCACCGAGGAGTGTTACACCGGGTGTTTTTGCTAGGTGGGGTCAATCGCGCAACTTTATTGTCGCACCATGATCAGGACGTCGCCGAGTCGAATGTCGTAGACGATAAGAGCTTGTTTCTTCCATACGTGCTTGTTGACATGCCTTTCCGGCGCATTACGTATTCAGGCTTTGGTAGTGGATATAGCAAGAGCGGTTTTTTTGTTTCTCGCTAAACAAGATATCAAACATCATCCCACGAACCATAACTAATACCCGCTAGTGCTCTTTCGTCCACATAATCTCCCGCTAATGATCAGAGTCGGCTATATTACTATTGTTTCTATACTGGTCCCCTAGGATACCATAATCCTAAGTGGGTTGTCAGTGCCTTTAATGTATCAAAAGTATGCTCAACAGCTTCAAGGTGAGAGGTTTTGGGAGCCCTCTTGGAAAAGAAATAAACAATATTACTTAGATTATAAGAGAAGATAACGCGGGCCACAAAAGTCATTACACTTAAACACGACTATGAGCCTACTTGCTGTTAGGTATAATAAACTACCTATCAAGCCTCGATACTTGGTACTATCTACCGACTCACACTCTTCGTCTTTTGTGAGTTTAGTATCAGATGACATGGGGGTTTTCATTGGTTTAGATTCTTCTAAGCTAAATTTCTTAAGCATTTCTTTAATATATTTAGATTGATTAAAGAAAATACCATCTGTTAGGTCTTGTTTATCTTGAATCATACATATTGTTCATGAAAGCTTAGAGAGAATAGTAGAGGAGGGCAAGTATTCAAAATTCAAATGTTATTAAAATGAAGGGAAAGGGAAAATGTTTATTACAAGGCATCACCTTCTAATAATGATTAGAAGGAGTATTTATAGGAGAAGGAAGGAGGCTTTCCTTCCTTTATTTTTCACTTCTAGTCCCTATTCTTTGGCAATTATGCTATTTTTTTACTTTTAGCTTAATATACCTTATTACAAAGTACTTTATTCTAAACAAAATAAAGACTAATGACTAATTATAATTAAACCACATAATCGACACTTTTTATGAACCTAAGAATCTCCCCCTAAGGGTCGATTATTCTGGGCGTTCCCTTCGTGGTCCAAGTGGTCTTTCGTTCACATACATCTCCCATCTTCTCATCTGGTTGTGATACTTCAATCTTACTTCAATCTCTTCTTCAAACAACTTTAGATACTCAACCTCATCATTTTTAAGTTCTCTTTGTACATAGCCATACTTAACATCATTATTGTAACTCTTTAAACCTTCAAGTACTCTAATTAATGTTGCATCACAAAACTTATGAATCTCTGAATGTCTCATCACCCTTTTCTCTTTCTTTCTATTCTTGTATATGATTCTATGCGCTGGATCATAGATGATGGAGAACATTTTGTACTTTTCAACTCCGGAGAAAGATATTGTTGGTGCAGTGAGATTGACTTTCTGTTGATAACTTTCAATTCCAAGTTGAAAATCATGCACTCTTTCCCATATCACTGAACTTCT
>BQNB010018438.1:0-27117 GCA_026074375.1 Tanacetum coccineum | reverse complement strand
TGGTGGTGGGGAAGGTGTTAATATTCAGCCAGTCATTGAAGTTGCTGATGTTGTTGCTGAAAATGTGGCTCCTGCACAGCCAAGACGCCAAAAGAAAAGGAAAACCCTTGCTGCTGATGCTGGTGGACCTTCGCATCCTCCCAAAAAGTTAAGGGAGGATCACGGTATCCTAAGTGGGCCTTCTGTAGCTGGGAAATCCAGATCTGCGGTCCAGAGATTGCTTGCTGGAGCCGTATTAAACGCTGAAGTCAACGGTGAGCCCATTCCCACTTTGCCCTTTGTTACATTTTCTGTATCCGCTACATTGGAGCGTGAGGATGGGGATCATACTGACTCTGTGACCGGACTTAATCTTCAAACTATCAGTGCTTCGCAAAGGTTCGTTATTTCTTCAGATTCTTCACGCCATTCTGGTGCTAATATTGCTAAGGCTGAGGTTGATTCTTTTGCCAGGCCTTCTGTTTCGGTAATCACAGCTGCTACTACCATTACTTCAACTACTGATCCTGCTGTGGCTGTTAAAGAGAAAGTTGTTAAACCCTCTATATTTTCTGCTGATTCTAGTTTAGCTGGTGGAACTGATCCTGCCATGGGTGGCTTTACGGATCTTACTGGAAGTGATCTCCTTGTTGGTGGTATCCGCACCGTTATCGACCCTGAATCTGGTTGACGAGTTCGCTCCCCCCAAGTTTTTTGCATCTGTTCGCGGAATGGAACATGATCAACTCTTTACTGAGTTTAATGTCGGGGCTGCTCGCCAAATGTCTTTCAGTGCTGAAGTAAGGATGTGTGCTGAGTACAATATTAGAGAGAGAAGAAGATTTAAGTCTGTTGTTGAGGAGAAAGATGCATTGCTGAAGGTCAGGGATGAAGAAATTGGGAATCTCAAGGCACGACTGTTGCTGAAGGAAGCAGAGGCTGCGAAGGCCATTCGCCTTCATGCCGAAGCTTCTAAGTTTAAAGCCGTTGAGAAATCCTTTCAAGGTGAGGTAGAGGCTTTGAAGGAACATAAAACCACCCTTGAGAAGGAGAAAAATGATTTGGACGTGAAGGTGACTGATCTTACATCTTCGGTTGCGGTTAGGGAGCGTGAGGTTGCTGATTTGGATACCCAACTTACTTCCGTCAAGTCCCAAAATGACAATCTTGTTGATCAGGTACGTCTTTTATACTTAGGATTTTTTTATATACATATCCTCTTATCTGTTTGCTTCAGCATGATTGTAGGTGCATGAGCTACAGGCTTCTTCTTCCGGAATCAAAGAGAAGCTTTCTCATTATGAGAATTTAACGGAATGGCTCGAGGAATTTCAGGATGCTCAGCTGAAGGTTGTTAATGACAATTTTGACAAGTTATATACTGATTTCGTTGAGATGACCCTTCACCTAGAAGAGAAGTTCTACCCGCATCTTCTTACTACCATTGCTGGATGTAGATGGCTTCTTACCTATGGAATGGAACTCGCTGTTACCAAGTGTCTGAACTCGCCTGAGTACCTCTCTGCTCTTAGGGAAGCTATTGGTAAAGCTATCGAGAAAGGTATGCAAGATGGGTTAGTTGCCGAGATTACCCACGGCCAGGAAGGTCGGGTTTTGACTAATGTTGCTGCTTATAATCCTTCTGCGGAAGTGGACTATGTCTCTGCTTTGCAACAGCTTCAGGGTGTTAACTTTCCTTTGCTTGCGGAGTTAAAATCTAATAAGGACGCCAGTATCGAAGCATTGATGAACATTCTTTGTCTAGACGAACATCTTGTTGAAAGATTGGGCTTGAATGAGTCGCAACCCCATGTTGATCAGCTGATGGTTCCCATTCATCATTCCCCGGACAAAGTTGTTGTGGGTACTTCCACTCTATCACTTGCTTTAGATGTTTCTAATGCCTGTGTTCAGAGGATTAAGGAAAATATTGCCAATCATAGATCAGCTCTCCATGATTTCTTCGTTCCTTTGGCTGAGCCTTTGTCGCTGAGCCTTTGTCTATTACAACAAGCCTTAACAGTAAGAAAGAGGTGCTTTCTAACCTGCTGTGCCTGACCTACTACTGACACTAACTTGACGGCTTTTGTCTATCACTTTGCATTTTGTTAGTACCGTACTCCAGCAGTTTCCGTATACGACTACGAGTTACAGGTTAGATATATCAGACAGCCGCTAATGAAAAGTTTGCTGACTGGAATGCTAACTCCCTTTCCCAATGTTGATGACGTAGAGTTGAATGCCCCTTAATGACTCTTTTAGATATTTGCTAAGATATTTTGCCGTGACCGTGGAAGAGTGGTACTCTTTGTTACTCGCCTTTTGTATGTATAACATTTCCTCTATAATAGTTTTTAATCTGTTAGATCCCCCGCGGTCACTTGTGAACTTTTTGATGCGGTAATGATGAACTTATATAATTTTTAACTGTCTTAATGCTTAATATGAATTCTGCTATCGTATTAAATAACGGAGGACATTTTAATCCTTATAGTCCTTTGTTTGAATATTTTTAGGCTAGTCTCTCTATACTGGGTTTAAGCAATACCTCTTCATGTATACGTGAGTGAATTTTCAGGTTACCGTTCCTTTTTGTTATATGGGAATAAACATGGAATGTGTCATGGCTCCTATTGCGTGCGCGTCTTAATCACGTAAAAAAATAACTTTGCAAAGTAAGGAATAAGGAATTTAAAGGAAAATGTGTGAAGGTAGCTAGGCTTCACTTTTATTGAAATTTTAAAAGACATAACAATGTGTAAATAAGATAAATTGAAACGCATTACCCTCGCTGCGGAATTCGCGGAAGTTGCTTTCCGTCACTATCTCTTAACTTATATGTTCCCTTTCCAAGTACTTTCGTGACTTCATAAGATCCTTCCCATTTGGGGCCTAACTTTCTTGTGTCTTCTGCACGGCTTGCATCATTGTTGCGGTATACCAGGTCTCCTGGTTTGAAACTTTCACCTCGGACTTTCGAGTTATAATACTTCTGCATTTTTGCTTTGCTCTTTGCCTCACGAATTGCTGCTTGCTCTCGTTTTTCTTCTAGGAGGTCGAGGTTAATTTCCAAAGCTTTATTGTTTTGCACTAGGTCCACTTCCGTTGTTCTTAGTGTGGGCATGCCTATTTCCGCTAGGATAACTGCTTCCGTTCCGTATGTTAACGAGAATGGAGTTTCCCCATTGCTGGATTTTATCATGGTGCGGTGTGCCCATAGAACATGAGAGAGCTCTTCCAACCAATTCTTGTTCTTTGCTCCCAACCTTGCTTTTATTCCTTCTCATAGACTGCGATTTGCTCTTTCTACCAGGCCATTAGTTTGCGGATGTTTAACAGAAAAAAAAGTGTTGGCGGATACATAGTTTCTCGCACCAATCTTTGAATGGATTGTCCTGAAACTGTTTTCCATTATCTGAGATGATCTCTCCTGGGAGCCCGAATCTATAGACAATGTTATCCCACACAAATTTTTTAACTTGGTTGCCAGTGATGATTGCAACCGGTTTTTCTTCAATCCACTTTGTGAAGTAGTCAATGGCTACTATCAAGAATTTGACTTTCTCAGGTCCTTTCGAAAAGGGTCATGCTATGTCAATTCCCCACTTATAGAACGGCCATGGAGACGTGATTAGAGTTAGTTTTTGATGTGGATTCCTTAGAATAGGTTTATGAACCTGACATTCTTGGCACGCTTTTATCAGTACCCTTGCGTCCTTATGCATGTTAGGCCAATAATATCCAATTCTTAAAGCTTTTGCCACGACGGACCGTGTGCCTGCGTGCCTGCTGCAAGATCCCTCGTGTATTTCCCTTAGGACGTAATTTACTTGGAGTGGCCCCACGCACCGTAGCTATGGTCCGAGAAAAGATTTTTTGTAGAGGATCCCATTAATTATGGCAAATCACTGAGACTTGCGTCTCACTGCCCTTGCTTTTTTCTCATCCTCTGGCAGTGTTTCTTTCGTGAGGTATTCGAAAATAAGAGTCATCCATGTGTCTCCCTTTTCTTCTACCACTGCCAGTATTTCCGCTTCACTTATCGATTTTTGTTGGGTTTTAGAAGACTTTACAACTTACTGCTGTTGGTTCAACATTGGTGCTGCTAGTGAAGATTTAGCGCTGCTGAGAAAGATTAAAGAAAATAAACTAAGTCTTTAGTACTGTTAGAGTATAGTTAGTACTGCCAGTACATTGTTAGTACTGCTAGTATAGTTAGTGCTGTTAGTAGTAAGTTAATGCTGCTGGCATATAATAGTCAGTGTTGTTAGGAGATATGCATGAGTTAAATTAGGAATAGATATGCATTATCTCCTCACACGTTTTGTAATACCATTAGGGTTTTCCTTGGTGTATAAAAGGAACCCTAGGCATAGTTAGAAAATATAGATCAATAGAGATCAATTAGCAATCATAGCTTGTAACCTAGTACGATTCAAGTTATAACACAAAGGTTGAGTTTGATAAAAGATCTTTTGTGTTTTTCTTAATACTGTTCTTCTTAGCATTGTTGATTAGTTTCCGCATAATCAATAGTATTCAATCAGTGTTTCATTATTGTTGCTTTGGATTTATCTAAAGTAACAAACCCTTTGCAAGCTAAAGGTTCAAGATCTATTCAGTAAGGGATCTAACATATCATATTCCTAATGAAGTTCATCCGCAATTACCTAGCCCTAACCAAATAATTCATGAAATGCCTATTGGCAAAATAGGTATGTATACTATATTCTTCGAGTATGCCAATTTTTGATTATCGCTTTTCACTTTTCGTGTTAATGTGCTCAGACACTACCATATCCATATATCCCAACTGTCCGTTATTGGTGCGGCCAAAGTGTCTCATCTTGAGATCATTTGCCGTGTTCACAATTTTGAACTAACGGTTGGGTTGTTTTGTTGTTTTTATGTTAATTCCAAAAATAAAGGCTGGATGTCGTTTAGTAAACGCCAGGGGAATGATGGCGCTTTTGCTTGTCCTACCTCCTTTCTGTGGAATACTAGCAAAAGCGAGTCAAAAGACCCTTTTCCCAAGTCTTCCTAATATAATGCGGAGCATTATGCTACCCTTGTTGCATATCCGGCTCCTTTCCACAAGTATCCGGAACCTTTCCTTTGCTTAATAGGAATTAGTCGTAACTATACTTTGGATGAAGATACTTACCCCTAATTTCTGCATGATAACAATGAGGGTGGGTGCTTATTGTTATATCTTACTTATGTTTTGCCTTTTCATTACTTTTGCTGACCTTCTTATTCTTGTCTCTTTTTGTGTAGAAATGGATTTGCTCTCCTTTATCCAAATTGCCGATCCTACAAAGGTGAGGATTGGTGAGAGGCAGCGTGCTAAAGGTGAGCAAAAGTTGTTGGATACCACTGTGGGGCGTGTTGTTCCGCTCTTACCGGTTGCTCCTGCTCGTGCTTCAAGCGAGCTAGAGGCAAGTGTGGACAAGCTTTTTGATGAAGGAGGCAGCGGTAGTCGTGCGGAGCAGGGTGATTTTGTGAGTTATGGACATGGTGTTGGTGTTTCGCAAGTTAGTGAAATTGCAAAAATTATTGCTGAAGACGCAGCTCCTGTGCAACCTAGGCGTCAAAGAAAAAGGGAAACGGTTGTTTCTGATGCCGGTGAACCTTTACATCCCCCTAAGAAGTTAAGGGAAGATCACAGAACTTTAACTGGGCCATCTGTTGCTGGTAAATCTAGGTTCGCGCTCCAGAGATTACTTGTTGGGGCTGTGTTGAATCCGGAGGTTGGGGTTGTGGCCTTACCTACTCTACCCTTTATTACTTCTTCTATGTCCATGACACCAGAGCGAGAGGATGGGGATCAAACTGACTTTATGGCTGAGGCCAACCTTTGAACCATTACTGCTCCTCCAAGGTTTGTCATATCTTCAGACTCTTCTCACCATTCATGTGCTAATATTGCGGAAGCTGAAGTTGATTCTTTTGCCAGGCCTTCCGCTCTATTGATGGCAATGACGAATACCGTTACCTCCACGGTTGACCCGACTACCACTGCTAAGGAAAAGTTTGTTGAGCCTTCTATTTTTTGTGGTGGTTCTTCTTCTGCGGCTGAGCATACAGTAGGTGGCTTTTCTAGCCTTGCTGGTAGTGACTTCATTGTTGGCGGTATCCGTACTGTTGTTAGCCCTGACACGGATCTTCAGAAAGTATACGTACCCCAATGGAGTAACACCAATGGTTCTTGCTTGGATGATGGTCGTACTTGTCGCGAGATGGTGGATGAGTTTGCTCCTCCTAAGTTTTTTGCTTAGATCCGTGGGATGGAACACGATTAACTTTTCACAGAATTCAATGTAGGGGCTGCTCGCCAAATATCTCTTAGCGCTGAAGTGAGAATGCGTGTTGAGTTTAATATTAGAGAGAAAAGGAGATTGAGTGTTGTTGTGGAAGAGAAAGATTCATTACTAAAGGCCAGAGATGAAGAGGTTGCGAGTCTTAAGTCTCGGTTGTTAGTGAAGGAGGCGGAAGCCATAGAGGCTATCTATCTCTGTACTGTAGTTCAAGCTTTGGCGGATCGTAATGCTGTCTTGGAGGGGGAGAAAAGTGAGCTTGATGTTAAAGTGGTAGACCTTGCGGCTACCGTTAAAGTTAGGGAACAAGAGGTTGCTAACTTGGACGACGTGGTTACTTCTGTTAAGGTTCATAATGACAATCTTTCTGACCAGGTACGCATGTTTTCACTTAAGTTCCTTTCATTTTTGTTTATATTCCGCCGTTCTCCTATTTTTATACTTTCTCTCACTTTCAGGTGCATATGCTGGAGGTTTCCTCTGCTGGACTTCAAGAAAAGGTCACGGCGTATGAGAATTTCATAGGCCAGCTTGAGAAGTTTCGGGATGACCGGATGAGGGAGATAAATGAAAATTTTGATAAGCTAGATACTGATCTTATTGAACTGGCCCTTCACTTAGAGGAGAGATTTTACCCACATCTTTTGACTACCATTTCTGGGCGTCGATGGCTTCTTACCCATGGCTTAGAACTTGCTATCGCCAAATGCTTGAATTTAACTAAGTACCTTTCCTCTCTTGGAGCGTCGATTGGTAAGGCCATTGAGAAGGGTATGCAGGAAGGATTATCTGCTAGAATCACCCATGTCGCGACGAGTAGAGTTTTGACTAATGTTGCCGCATATAATCCATCTGTGGAGGCTGATTATCTTTCTGCTTTGCAGCGTCTTCAAAGTGTCAACTTCTCTTTAATCATAGAGTTAATATCCAATAAAGATGCTAGCATTGATACTATTATGAACCTTCTCCGTTTGGAAGATAGCCTTGCTAAAAGATTAGGTTTAACTGAATCGTAGCCTCATGTTGATCAGTTGATGGTTCCCATACATCATTCCCTGGATCAACGTGTTATTGGTGCTTCTGCTTTATCACTCTCATTAGATGTCTCCAGTTCTCGAGTTCAGAGGATTAGAGAAAACATTGCCAACCATAGGTCAGCACTTCATGACGTCTTTGTTCCCCTATCTGAACCCTTGTCCGCCACATCTTTAACGGGCACAGAAGTTATATCTGCCACTATTGATACCCCCACATCCCCATCTACTACTCTTGCTCTCGTAAGCACCATCACTCCTATCTTTATAGAGGATTATAAGGTTGCAGGTACGGATGGCCAGGAAGCCGTAAATGAGAATGTTCCGAATGATGCCACTGGTGGGAATGTTAATCCCTTCCCTAATGTTGATGATGTAGAGTTAAATGTTTCTTAGTAGCTTGTTATAATACTTAGTCTTGGTCGTATGTGACCTTTTTTGTTGTAGCCCCTTATGTATGAACAATTTTTTCTAAGTGTTTTTATCCGTTTCGAATGTCTTGGTTACTTGTGACCTTTCTGCGACGAATTACACGTATATTTTTGAATGTCTTTGTATTTAACCATGGCTTTTGCTATCTTTTTTTAATATGATGATATGTTTATTCTGATAGTCTTTGTTTGAATATGTATGGGTTATTCTCCCTGCTATCTTTGAATATCACTATTGTGCACTTTGTGATGATATGCTTAATGGAACGTTCGTGGAATATTTTTCCCAGTATTGGGCTTGCAATGCCTCTTATATACTTTTGAGTGAATTGTTAGGTTGCTCATCCTTTTGTTATACGGAGTAACATTAATTGGGTCGTGCCCTATTGCGTGCATGTCTTAATCACAAACATAATAATTTTTCAAAGTAAATGACAAGAATTTAAAGTAAAAGTTGTGAAGGTAGCTAGGCTCCACTTTTTATTTAAGAAAACATTACAATGCATAAAGAAGATAGATTGTTTAGCATTACCCCCACTGCGGAGTCTGCATGGGTGGATTGCTTACATTTGATGAACGCAACACTTCTTAAGGTTACTGATATTCCAAGTTCGCGGGAGTTTCTTCCCGTCACGGTCTCTTAACTTGTATGCACCTTTTCCCAGTGCTTCCGTGACCTCATATGGTCCTTTCTATTTTGGTCCTAGCTTCCATGTGTCCTCCGTACAGCTTGTATCGTTGTTGCGGTATACTAAGTCTCCTGGTTTAAAGCTTACACTGCGGACTTTGGAGTTGTAATACCTTTCCATCTTTGCTTTGCTTTTTTGCTTCTCGAATCGATGCTTGCTCTCTTTTCTCCTCTAGTAGGTCAAGGTTGATTTCCAGGGCTTCATCATTTTATACTAAGTCTACTTCCGCTGTCCTTAGTGTGGGCTTGCCAATTTCTGCTCGGATGACGGCTTCCGTTCCGTACGTCAACGAGAATGGAGTGTCTCCGTTACTAGATTTAATCATTGTGCGGTGTGCCCATAGAACATGAGGAAGTTCTTCCATCCAGTTTTTGCTCCTTTCGTCCAACCTAGCTTTTATCCCTTCTCCAAGACTACGATTTGCCCTTTCCATTAAACCATTGGTTTGTGGATGCTTAACAGAAGCAAAATGTTGGCGGATACATAATTTCTCGCACCAGTCCTTGAACGGATTGTCTTGGAATTGTTTTCCATTATCCGAGATGATTTCTCCTGGGAGTCCAAATCTACAAACGATGTTATCCCACATGAATTTTTTGATTTGGTTGCCAGTGATGGTCGCCACTGGTTTTGCTTCAATCCACTTTGTGAAGTAGTCAATAGCTACGATCAGGAATTTGACTCTTCCAGGCCCTTCCGGAAAAGGTCTAGCGATATCAATACCCTACTTATAGAATGGCCATGGAGACGTAATTGGACTTAGCTTTTGCTAAGGACTCCTTGGGATAGGCTTGTGAACTTGGCAGTCTTGGCATGCCCTTATCAGCTTTCTTGCGTCCTCGTGCATGGTTGGTCAATAATAACCAATCCGCAAGGCTTTCGCCACGATGGATCGTGTACCAGCGTGCATGCTGCAAGACCCCTCATGTATATCTCTTAGAATATAATTGGCTTAGAGTGGTCCTACACATCGCATCCATGGTCCTAAGAAAGATTTTTTGTAGAGTGTCCCATTTATTATAAAGGACCGCCATGACTTGCGCTTTACTGCTCTTACTTTTTTCACTTCTACTGGCAATGTTCTGTCCATGAGATATTTGAAGATGGGAGTCATCCATGTATCCCCTTCTTCTTCTACTACTGTCAAAACTTCCACTGCACTTATCGACTTTTCCTTTAGCTCCTCCACCAGCACTTGTTTACTAAAATGTGCAAAGCTTGTTGATGCTATTTTGCTTAAGGCATCTGCCTTTTTGTTTTCGCTTTTGGGAACCTGTTTGATTGAGAATGATTTGAAGCTGTTGGTGAGTGTTTTTACCTTTTCTAAATATCGAACCATGTCGGTTTCTTTTGCAACATACGTTCCATTCACTTGATTAGCCACCAACCGTGAATCAACATTTGCTGGAGGTTTTTTACACCCATTTGCCCTGCGATCTTTAGTCCGGCAATCAAAGCTTCATATTCTGCTTCGTTGTTTGTTGCATCAAACCTGAATCTTAAAGCGTAAGTAAACTCCATCCCTTCCGGGTTTGTGAGTATTAGTCCTGCCCCGGAACCGTCTGTGCAGGATGATCCATCCATAAACAAGTTCCATGGTTTGGGGAGTTCCTCCTCTTCTCCCATTAGAGTATCCGGAGATTCCTCTTCTGGTCGTTAGACTATAAAGTCTGCCAATATCTGCCCTTTGACCGATACTCTAGGTCTGTATTGTATCGCGTATTCTCCCAATTCAATGCTCTATTTTTGTAGCCTTCATACTACTTCTGGTCTTGATAATACCTGTTGTATCGGTTGGTCCGTGATGACTATGATTGGGTGTGCCTAGAAGTACCTCTTTTAGCGCTTACTGGCATGAACCAAAGCCAACACTAATTTTTCCATAGACGTGTAGTTTACTTCCGGACCCCTTAACGCTCTGCTGACAAAGTATATAGGCATTTGCTTAGTTTCCCGTTCCGTCATCAGGACTGCACTTACCGTTTCTTTTGCTGCCGCCAGATAGACGATAAGCTCCTCTTTTTCCATTGGTGCGACTAACATGGGAAGTTCGACAATGAGTTGCTTCATTTGTTTGAATGCTTCTTCCACTTCCGTAGTCCAATAGAAATCGCTTTTTCTCGTGCATTTTTTCAAAGTTTTAAAGAATGGTAATGATTTCTCTGCTGATTTGGCTAAAATCGGTTCAGACTTGCGAGCTTTCCATTTAACTTTTGCACATCCTTTAAGCACTTTAGGGATGGAAGGCTTAGGACAACATCTACTTTTTCCGGACACACTTTCAGCCCCCTAGTACTAACTTTGTACCCTAAAAACATTCCTTCTTCTATTCCAAATGTGCACTTCTTAGGGTTCAGCTTCATGTTAATTTCTCTTAGAGTTCGGAACGTTTCCTCCATATCTCTGACTATTTCATCCTCCGTGCGGCTTTTGATAACAAGGTCATCTATATATACTTTGAGGTTTTTGCCGATCTGTTTATGGAATTCTTTATCCACCAAACGCTGGTAAGTGGCTCCGGCATTCCGCAGGCCAAAAGGCATCTTTTATAGCAAAATATTCCTTGGCTTGTGATGAAAGCTGTTTTTTCCTCATTTTCTTTTGCCATTTGTATTTGGTGATAGCCTTTGTATGCGTCCAAGAAGCATTTGAAAGGGAATCCACACAGTGACTCTACCTTCCAGTCTATTTTCGATGGCGGATAACCGTCTTTTGGGCATGCTTTGTTTAAGTCTTTAAAGTCTACACACATCCTCCAACTGTTGTCGTGCTTCTTTACCATTACTGGATTGGACAACCAGTCATAGTAGTGTACTTTACTCATGATTCCTGCTTCTACTAACTTTCCTACTTCTTCTTGTATTGCCTGATTTCTGTCAGCCGCTTGCCCCCTTTTCTTTTGTCTAACTGGGGAGCATCCCTTCCTCACATTTAAACGGTGCTCTGCTATGTGCCTTGGGACACCAGTCATGTCCGCAGGCTTCCAGGCGAAAACATCTAAGTTTTGTTGGAGCAGGCTGCACAACTTGTTGCGACCTTCTTCTGTGAGAGTGGATCCGATCATTATAGTTTGTTCCGGATATTCTGGGTTGATTGCCACTTTGATCCTTTCTTCGATCATTGGTTTGTTGGCCGGGAGGGTTCTTTCAAGTCCGGAGACCATTGCTCACTCAAGTGGTACTAACCTGCGGCTTTTAAAGTAATTACCCCTCCTTTTACCAGGATCTTTAGCACTCCGTGAACTGTTAAAAGAACCGCTTGCAATTTCCTAACCCCTAGCCTTCCAATAATTCTATTGTACGGGGATGGTGACCTTACAACTACAAAATTCATCAAAGCTGAAGCAGAATGCTCTTCGTCTCTAATTGTTACCAGTAGTTGTATTTGTCCTATCGGCTATATTATTTCACCGCTGAATCCAATCAAAGGGATAGTGGCTGGTATCAATTGTTTTTTGATTTCCGGGCGGAGTCTGATAAAACAATGCTCGTACAGAATTTCTGAAGCTGATCCGTCGTCTACGTATATACGGTGCACGCAGTGGCCTCCTATTTCTGCCTCGACGATCATTGGACCTTCCGTCCCTTCATCTTCCCCCAATGGTGGAAAAGAGATTTCTGAATTAGGAGAGAAACACTGCGTAATTCTTTTTCTAGCCACCCTTTCCCAGGGCTGAACCACTAGGATAGCCATCGCTTTATCCTTCCCAACAGTTTCTCCTTTCTTTGTCACCTTAGGTTGCTCTTTTCTGTTGTTTTATTTGATCTCTTTAATCAAGTGTGACAACTTCCTGCTTTGAGCATTTCTTCGATATGTTTCCTCAGGTGCATACATTCATCTGTGGTATGCCCTACTCCTCTATGGAACTCGTAAAATTTGTTAGCATTTCTTTTTTCTACCGGGGTTGTCATTGGTGGCGGAGCTTTGAATTTTCCTTTGTCTAAAGCAAAAATTTCTTTGGGGCTTTTTGTTAGTAGTGCAAAACGATCTTGCTTCCTTTCTGCCCTTTGTTGGTTCCGGAAGCCTCCTTTTTTGAAATTTTGCTTTTGATTAGCTTCCTGCTGTTTCCATGACGGGAATGACTTCTTGCGTTCACGGTTGGAGGCGGCTACTTCTCCCCGGAGAAATGCTGTAGTTACCCTCATCATTTCGTCTACTGACTTTGAGATTTTGTCATGTAGTCGCTTAATTAGCTCGGGATTAGTGATCCCGTGCATGAATCCAGAGATTTTCATGCATTCTAGAGCTCCCTTTACGTCCCTACACGCAAGCTTATACCTCCGTACGAACTCTTCCGTAGACTCCCCGTCTCTCTGCCTGATGTTATGGATTTCGACCGGGTCTTTAATGCATTTCTTCTGCTGGAGGTAGTTTTCTAAGAATGCTTTCTTTAAGTCGTCATAGCTATCAATTGTTTCCTTGGGAAGGTCATCAAACCATACTCTGGCATTTCCGGTAAATGTAGAATTGAACATGTGGCACCTTGTTAGCATCGCCCATCGCTCCGTCTTGGCAGCTGACTGGAAAATCTTTAAGTGATCCTCTGGGTCTTCGCTTCCATTATATGTTTTGATATGACTAGGCATTCTGGTTTTTAGGAAATCAAAGTAACGAATCCGGGGAGTGAAAGGATCTGTTTCTTCACATACCCATGGTTGGGACAGGTCGTCCTTAACGCTCGACTTTGGCCTTTTTAATTTTGATTTCCAATGACCTCCGGCGCTACCTTCACTTTCTAACAACTCCTCCGTTTTCTTCGAGGACGCCCTTTTGTTATAACGTCGCGCGGAAACGGGTTTCGTTGCTTTTGAACGAGAACTTTGGTGGCAGCTTTCAGTGTCTCTGTGGCTACTGTGGTATGATCGACACCTTGAGTCGTCTGAGTACACGGACACACTTTTTCCTTTATCTCTGAGCCTATGAAACACACCTTTTTCCAACCTTTTAAACATCGTTTTTCTTTCCGAACCCTTTTTCTTAGGTGACTCGGAGCGGCCACGCCTTGGTTCAGGGCTCCCGGATCTGCCGCAGACATACCTTGGTCTGAGCCTTTCCTTGAGGTCCCTTCTTCTGACGGGTGTTCTTGACTCAGAATGACGTGAGGTTTCCTCAAAATTGAGGCGAGCTTTTACTGCCTTAAGCTTTTCCTGTTGCGCCTTCTCTTGGTGCACTTTTTTGGCTTTGATTTGAAGAATTTGATGATAGTTCCTGTCGCAGTATTCCCGCAAGGCTTCATCGAAAATAGGCATGCATGGATCCTGCGGAACGGGCTCCTTCCCTAGGGTATTCCTCACGACGGACGTGGGCTGGCTAAGGGGAGTTTGTTCGTTAATGCTCATGGTGAGTATTTTAGGAAACACGGTTGTATTCGTGGTCCCACGGATGGCGCCAACTTGTTAGTACAAAAAGCGTTATAGGTCGATAAGATGAATCTAGGTGATTGTTGGGTAGGCCCAATAAGAGAGATCTTGTACTAAATCAAGTGAGTGAAATGAGTTCCTGCACAATCAAAGGTAAACCGTTAGTCTTACCGTGGGGACGGACCCCACGATTGGACTCCGACGTGAGGGTAAGTACACATATTTGTCAGAGAAGTGTCAGAGTATGTGTGTGAGATATTGTTAGAGAAAATCGTACCTTGTGGGGTGTCAGAATACCCCTATTTATAGGTGAACAAAATATTAGGTTTTTCTAGTATTTCGCTCATTTCTTTTAGTAAACCGAAGTGGGACCCTTATCGGGTAAGGACCCGCTTATAATCATGACTTGCGGACTTAGGCTCTCCTAGCGGACTTCCGCTATCTTGTGAAATTGTCTTCTGGAAGCCTTCCGTCCGTGTTGATGCTTCTGGACCATAGCCCGTTAGTCTGGGCTTAGCTTTGGTCCATTGCACTTTGCAATTGCTTTATTGGGCTCGGGCCCATGTATAATATATATGGTCCAGGCCCGGAGGTCTGTTATACATGTTATACGTCATCAAATAAAAGTCAGGATTTTTGCAATTTAATCTTTTTCAGATAATAAAAGTTGGAGAAGAAGTGTTAGCCCGCCAATAAGAAGTGTGTTTACGGGGCATGTTTGTATAAAGTAAAATATTTTTTATATTTTTTGTTTGATGGTAACAATTACACATGTTTGTAAGTTTAATAGTGTGTAAAATGATTGAGATAATCTAATGTTCATATAAACATGATAATAAGTCATGTTGACTGATGATTGAAAAGATAAATACATAAAAAAAACAATTGTTAACAATGATAAAAACACGTCTTATATGTTCTTTATGCCGTTTCTGACCGTACATTTGCAATAAGGTTTCGATAAAAAAAAACATACGAGTCATCTTTACTTTGACATAAGAATTAAAATGTCATAATAGCACATTCGCAAACAAGGATGACTCATCTTATTTTTACCATACATTTGCCTCATGCCAAAAGTTCAATATAGACCCAATATTTGTCATAGAGCCAATGAACCAATCCTAGCCACTCATTTTTTCATCAAAAATAAAAAAACCCACTTTCCACCTTTTTTTAAAAATTAAATATCTCACACACTGTTAATCGTTACACAAAACAAAACATATCATCGCGACGAGAATTAAATTATCTTTCTATAGAGGGGCGACACTATGTACTTTCGATGAATTTTTTTTTATGATTTTATGAAGTCATATACGATTTTATGAAATCATATATGATTTATGAAATCATATATGATTTTATGAAATCATATATGATTCGTTATACGAATCATATATGATTTTCGCAATTCGTGACTGAAACAAAATTGAAAAAAAGTTCGTCGGAATCACAAATCATATATGATTTTATGAAATCATATGTGATTTTATGAAATCATATATGATTCGTTATAAAACAATCATATATGAATTTCCAATTCTGACTGAAAACAAAATTGAAAAAATTTCGTTAGCAGCAAAATCATATATTTATGATATTAATGACGATCATATATGATTTCCATGAAATCATATATGATTCGTTATATCGAATCATATATGATTTTCCGAAATTCGTGATTGAAAAACAAAATCAAAAAAAAAGTTCCTCGAAAGTATATCGTGTCACCCGTCTACTAAAAGATAAAAAAATACTCGTCGCGATGGTGTATTTTTTGTCGTGTGACGATTTACCGTTTGTAAGATATATTTTTTTTTAAAAGGTGAAAAATGAGTTTTTTTTATTTTTGATGAAAAAATAGATGGTTGAGATTGATTCATTGGATCTGAGTTAAGATCAATGTAGACCCAACATTTGTCATAGACCCAATGAATCAATTCTGGCCACTCATTTTTTCATCAAAAATAAAAAAACTCATTTTCCACCTCTTTTTTAAAAATAAAATATCTTACAAACGGTAAATCGTCACACGACAAAAAATACACCATCGCGACGAGTATTTTTTTATCTTTCAGTAGACGGGTGACACGATATACTTTCGAGGAACTTTTTTCGATTTTTTTTTTCAGTCACGAATTGCGAAAATCATATATGATTCGTATAACGAATCCATAATATATTCGAATAACGGTTCCTATATGATTTCATACATCATGTATGATTACATAAAACTCTATATGAGATTTGTGATTCCACAAAACTTTTTTTAATTTTGTTTCAGTCACGAATGACGAAAATCATATATGATTCGTATGACGAATCATATATGATTCGTACAACGAATCATATATGATTTCATAAAATCATATATGATTTCATAAATCATATATGATTTCATAAAATCGTATATAACTTCATAAAATTAAAAAAAAAATTCGTCGAAAGTATATAGTGTCGCCCCTCTATAGAAAGATAATTTAATTCTCGTCGCGATGGTATGTTTTGTTTTGCGTAACGATTAACGGTGTGTGAGATATTTAATTTTTAAAAAAGAGGTGAAAAGTGAGTTTTTTATTTTTGATGAAAAAATGAGTGGCTATGATTGGTTCATTGGGTCTATGACAAATGTTGGGTCTATATTGAACTTTTGGCCATTGGATCTATGGCAAATAATGGGTCTATGTTGATCTTAACTCTTTGCCTCATTTGGTAATACATCACCAGGGACGGAACCAGGACACAATTGGACCAGATACATTTACGAAAATTTATACGAAATGAGAAAGACAAATTTTTGGGACCAGGTGCACTTAGGAAAAATTTAACAAAATTTAACACTACGCCGCAAAATTTTACAATATTTAACATTACGCCGCAAAATTCCATGGGGTTCCCGGGACACCTCCTGGTTCCGTCCCTGTACATCACCATCATAAGTCATTGATATAATGATATATATAGAAACAAGTTTAAATATTGTTGTGTTTTGGAGTATATATTCGGACAAATGACTCATCACTACTACTATATCACTTACGTTATATCAAATCTTTTCTTTTTCCTTTCTTTCCTTTTTGACAAAAACCCGAGAACATAATAATTTTTCCATTTCCTTTCATTTTTTTTTTCCTTTTAAAAAAAAACTCGAGAACGCAACGTTAATCTTGTCAGCAATGTGTGTGAGGTGTGTGACGAGTTTCACTTCAGTTTAAAGGTCTTCTAAAAGCTTGTATGTAACGAGTTGGATTACCCGCGCTCCGCTGCGGGACGTATTTTTTTATAAATTGAAAAAAAAAAATTACGATCGTTACTTAACAACCGTTAATGAGAGACGGGGTATTTTGTAATTTTTTTAAATTGAAAAAAAATAAAGATCGTTACTTAACAACCGTTAGTGAGAGACGGGGTATTTTGTAATTTTTTAAAAGTGAGGGTAAGTTTCGTAATTTGCACATAGTATGGGGTGTTTTGTAAAATTCACATGGGCCGAAAATGGGCCGGGCCGGTTAATGGGCGGGTTATGGGCCGGGTCATGGGCCCCCGACCGGGTCGGGTCGGGTACCCGCGTTGGGCATTCAAGTTTCCTGATGATTGTATATATTTACAAGTAGGTATACCCGCACTTCGCTGCGGAACGGTTAGCAGAGAAGCGCGGGGTTAGCTCTGTTAATATTTATAAAAAAAAACAGATTGATGACTAAAAAATTGCGAGAAGGTTTTTAGAAAAGAAAAACAAATTATATTCTTTCTAAAAAAATTAAAAAAAAAGTTTTAATAATTTTTTTTTTAAAGAAATTAAAAAAAAAACCGATCGGACCGGTGGTTGCCGGCGGCCGGGTTCCGGCGGGTCAACTGGACATTTCTAAAAACAATTAAAAAAATTCTAAAATAATTTTGTTTAAAAAAAAAAAACTGGTCGGACCAGGTCGGCCCTAAAAACAATAAAAAAAAAAAATCCTAAAACAAATTTTTTTAAAAAAAGAAAAAAAAAACCGGTCGAAACAATTAAAAAAAATTCTAAAATAATTTTGTTTTAAAAAAAAAAAAACTGGTCGGACCGGGTCGGCCCTAAAAACAATTAAAAAAAAAATCCTAAAACAAATTTAAAAAAAAAAAAAAAAACCGGCGGGTCAGGTCGGGTCGTGTGCAATCAATGCTCTTAAATGAGCTCCCCCAATAATTAAAAAAATCCTAAAACAAAAAAAATATATATATTAAAAAAAAACCCGGCGGGTCGGGTCGGGTGCATTCAATGCTCTTAAATGAGCTCCCCCAATAATTGTATAGTTTAGTAATAACAAGCAAGATTACCCGCGCGTTGCTGCGGGCGTTAATTTTTCGCGCGTTGTTGTGAGACGTTAATTTTTTATTTTTATTTTTTGTGATTTAGTTTTATTTTGTTTTTTTCCGCAGTTTTTTTTATATGTTTAAATAGTGTAAGTTTAATTTTTTCTTAGCACGTTACTACTTGCGGGTCGTTGATTTTTCATGCGTTGTTTGCTGTAATAATTCCTTTTTTTTTTCCTTTTAATTTTGTGCGAGTTTATTTTGTCTTCTCATATTTAATAGTGCGGGCTTACTTTTCAGTATCAGGGTTTAGTAATTTTTTTAGTGGGTCTTGGACGCGTTTTGCGTCGCGTTAAAATTTTTATTTTTATTTTTTTGCGAGAATTTTTTTTGGTCTCATGGAGTAAAAATAAATTGACACTGTTTAAGTTCAATTCGGTAAATGTTACCGCGGGTATTTTTTTATCTGAATGCGTCGGTACTTTTGTAACATTTTTTTCCTCCCTATTTTGTGCCGACAAAATTTAAAAAAAAAAAAAAACTAATTAGGCCGGGCCAAATGTTTTGGCCCAGCACTGTAGCAGTGCTACAGTGCTTAAAATGAATAGTGCGCGATTTTTTTTTTGTCTCATGGTGTAAAATGACACTATTTAAGTTAATTTGAAAATGTTACCGCGAGTATTTTTTTATCTGAATGCGTCAGTACTTTTATAACATTTTTTTCCTCTTTATTTTGTGCCGACAAATAAAAAAAAAAAAAAAAACTAATTGGGCCGGGCCAAATTTTTTGGCCCAGCACTGTAGCACTGTAGCAGTGCTACAATGCTTAAAATAAATAGTGCACATAGGTAAAAAGCTACGTCGTTTTGAATGTAAAATGTGTAATAGTGTAATTCATATCTCTTGAATGAGTGTTGTTTCTTTGTCTTATAAACCATTAACCAACTTATTTCCCTTTGTGGACCATGGGCCTTGTTCACTATTGGGCTCGCTACCATTTTTGCTACATGGGCTATCACTAAACTATCTATGTGAGTATGTTCAGTAATCTGATTATTCAGCTTATGCACCTCATTTTAATCCTTTACATGTTTGAGTAGTGCAAGAGTAATCAATTAAGCCCAGAATTTTGTGCACAAGAATTAGGAGCTTTGAATCACTTTGCAACAAAAGTCTAGAATAACTATAAAATGTTTTAAAGTATAGAGTATAGACCATAAGTAACGATCCGTTTAATTATGAGTGAGCCGAGCGAGTGTGTCATATGTGACCATTCTACCTCGAGCATAGACTCGGTACTCTTGTGATCTTTAGCAAAGCATGTCAAAAGGTGAAAAAGGATCATGTAAAAACAAGTTAATCCAAAGTTCCACGTTTCTCAGGAACGACAACCCGTCTATCATAATGGGGTATCACGCCATTTAGGTGTTTCGGAAGTAATGGTGACAAAATAGGTGTGTACGCGTGACCCTATTAGTAGTTTTCTAAGATTACACATCTAGTGATTTAAGTAGCTAATAAAACTGGTTGTTTTGCCCAGAAGTCTTTTTCAGCCTTAGATTCCAAGAAATTGTCGTGCAGCTTCTTTTCTACTAGATCAAGTACTTTCACGCATCTTTCAGCCTTTTCAAACCGTTCTTTTGCAGACTTTAGATCCATTATGGCAGCTCTTGTAACCAAACCGGTGTTTGCTCTTGTTTTCATAAGCAAACTGCAGTTTTTCTTGGCGTTATTTCTTTTGTGAATGGATTTTAAATGAGCTCGAAGCCATGACGCGTTAATTTTGTTTGCCTCTGCGGCTGACACTAGGTTCTCAATTTCTGCCATCTCAGAAATGATAGTCATAACATCGTTGGTTTGAATCTTCCTTACAACATCACAAACAAGCTCCAGTATACTTATCTCTCACAGAAGCAATTTTGAATACACAATCACCTGCGATATCACCTTGTAGCCTTGGACGCTTACTATGCCAAATTGAGGAGACGTAAGCTTTTTTAGGCATATCTTGTTCCATCTGTACAAGAGGAATATATATTAGAGATGGCTAAATGCACAAGTCAAATCCGCTATGTTTGTAGACAGGTAAACACAAAATGAATTGAACTAATTACAAAGGCCAAGACAAACCCGACGGAACCATTTTGACCCACAAATTCTTAAGCACTTTCTTTTTTCTAATTTGTTTAGACATATTGTTTCGCCAACCGTTTGGGCCAAAATTGCCCTTTCAAGTATGAAAAATAGCAACCTATAAACAGAGGTAAAACGATATAGCAACACATGTTAGTCGACATTTGAAGTATCATGAACATGTAAATCGTAAAATGTTTGTCAACATCATACCTTGAGTCTTGTTATTTTCAGAAAGACAGTTAAGTGTAGTTTTTATTTTTTGATAACCCGACACATTCCTGTTGCCCGACAATTTTTAAGTGAAGTTGAATTAAATTGAATTGAAAGTAAAATATTAAAAAGAGGTACCATTGAATATAAAGGTTTCGATCTCTGGACTTTTTATATAAAGAGGAAGATGATAGCCATTAAACCCAACAATAACCCCATGCAATACATTTACTTTTATCATAATTTAACCATCGTTTTGAAAAAAATCTTTTTATCATCCAACTTTTTCTTTAGGCCAAAGGTTTTTCCTTTCAATATTCTAGCTCTTAGTAACTATTTTTTGTGTATGTGTTTCTTTTATTTTATTTTGGCTCCATATTATACGTATACGTATATATAAACTGAAAAGTTTCAAGATAAGCCACAAAATGTGAGCTTATGAAACATAAGCCCAAAACCAAATAAGCCATAAGCCGGCTATATAAGCCGAAACAAACACCCTTGATCCATTACTTGACCGCTCCGACGTGATCATTGTACTACCTTTAGTAAAGGTACATACATAATCTTGTGATCTTTGACAAGCATATTAGAAGGATGATGTAAAAACAAGCTAATAATGGTGACAAAATAGGGGTGTAGGCGCGACCCTGACGATCTTTTAAGGTTACACACCTATAGATTAACTTAAGTAGCCTATATGATAGGTTTTACTACCCACTTGTTTTCTTCAGCCTTTGATTCAAAGATGTCGTCATTTAACTTCTGTTCCACAAGATGGAGTACTTTCACGCACCTGTCAGCCTCTTCACAACGTTGTTGTGCAGTCAGGAGCTTTATCTGTTTCTCGTTCAAATCCATTTTGGCAGCTCTTGTAACCAAACTGGTGTTTTCTTTCAATTTATATGCATACTGTACTTTTTCAACGCCTCGTTCCTTTTGTGAACGGATTCCAAATGAGCTCGAAGCCATGAAACGTTAATTTTATTTGCCTCTGCACCGGATAGTTGGCTATCTAATTCTTCCATCTCGGAAATTATGGTTTTCGCATCATTGGTTTGGATTTTCTTAACATCACAAACAACCTCAAGGATAGATTCTGTCACAAAAGCTTTTTTGAATACACAATCCGATGCAATGTCGCCATATTTCTTGAAAATGGCTTCAAGAATTGGTGCATTGATGTTCGTCACCTTGTAGCCTTGGACACATGTTATGCCAGATTGAGGAGATGAAACATTTATAGACACTTCCGGTTCAAGCTGCACGAAGTGAATGTATATTAGAGGTTAACTCTTGCAAGAATATAATACTTATTGGTCCTCTCCTACATTGTTATCGCATAAAAGTACATTACTTTTTAACAGTATAGTTTTTGTAATCATAAACCAAGAAAAATGTCAAAGGTCAACATCTGACCAGACTGTTTTGACCCGCAAAGTCTTGCAGTACTTTCTTTATTCTAGTTTGTTTGTATATGCTGTCATGTCCAAACAACCAGTTATGACCATTTGGGCCACAATTGGTCATTCTAAAATAAATTATAAGAACATATAAAGAGAGGTAGGGAGATCTATACACAATCCCATTGTTCTCGCTCGAGGTGTAAAAGTGCTTCATCACCATCGTCATACAATAACTACAAAGACATAACAACAGATGTTAATTTGCTTACAAATAACACATAAAATGTTTGTTGAGTTGGAACATTGTGCTCACCTTGTGCTTCTTATTTCTAAGGTCAAAAAATGTCACAACTTCTTGATAATACCTGGGGACAAAATATGTTCACGCTGTAAGGCCACTTTAACTTACACCATGCTCGACAGATTGAGCCTGAATCAAAGAGAATTGTATAATCCAGAATAGGATGGTCAAAATTCAGGTCAAGAGTCGGGCAAGAATAAGAAAAGGTATTTCAAAACCATTTACGAGTTGTTTTGGGTTATATTTAAAATATAAAGATATCTAACATCTACATATATTAAATAGTGTCCAAAGTTTGCAAATCCTCACTTTGCAAACCATAATTTTCCAACAGAACCTAAATCCTCTAATCTTAGAATTTAGTAATCATTATAAAAACATAGACTTTAAGCATAATTAAGACGTTTTATATATAATAAGTTGCATCCTTCCTCAACTTGCTTGTCTCGGTTGTAAAAAGAGCAGTTTTCTAGCCTCATGTAAAATAAATTTGATTGTTTTATGTATCAATTTGACCAACATTATGCATAAACAGGCCACCCTGATATCAAAACAGCATTACACACCCACGAACCAATGTGGCTGCGTTTATGTTATTTTGGACCAAAACCTTGCCATAAGAACTTATAACTACTTTCAGAAAAGGGGTATCACGCCATTAGACAGAATATCAATTGTTCCTGAAGTAATGGTGACAAAATAGGGTGTAGGTGACAAAAGGTAGTTGGTTTCCCACGAGTCTTTTTCTGCCTTAAAATTCAAGATATCGTTACCTAGATTATATTTACAGGAAAGAGTACTTTCACGCACCTTTCTACCTTTTCAAACGGAATTTTTGCAGTCTCGAGCTCAGTAAGTGGACTTTTTCATGGCTTCATTTCTTTTCTGGATGGCTTCCATGTGAGCGAGAAGCCACGACACATTAATGTTGGTTGCCTCTGCATCTAAGACTTGCGCCTCTATTTCTTTAAACTCAGACAAGATTGTAGTAACATCACTGGTCTGAATCCGCCTGACAACTTTGCAAACAACTTTAAGCAGAGATGATCTCAGCGAAGCCGTTTTACATACACATTCAGCCGCCATGTCCCCGTATTTTATGAAAATGGCTTTTAGAATCTCTGCATTTCTGTTCTTAACCTTATAGCCTTGGACAAAAACTTTATCAGATTGAAGCGTCTAAATTATTTTAGGCAGTGCCTGTCCCGGCTGTATGAAAGTAAGATAAAATTAGAGGTGGTAAAATGTGAGGTCAACAGACTGAGCCTGAAAAAGTACAGATTTTTTTATAGTTCAAATTATGATTTCCATACTGGAACAAAGAATCATTCAAGTTCGTAGGAGAACTAGAAAAAAAGGTGCCAATTTAAAGTTTTCAAGCCATTTATGGGCCAACGGGTCAATTTGGATTATACTTCGCTGTCAAAAGTCCCCCAAAAACTATTCAAACTGTATAGAACTTCATAAGCATTTTACTTAAATGATTAAATATTGATAATCCGAGAAATGGAAAGACAAATCATGTTTGCGGGTCATCCTGACCCATTTTCACCCACTCCAAAAGATACCCATTTTGACTAGTTACCCAACCTAACAGACGACCTAACAGACGATTGTGCCACCTCTAACTTTTTAGTTACCCAACCTAAAGAGTTGTTAACTTTATTAGCACCGATAATGCACCCTGGAAACGAAATGTGGACAATAACTTTAGTATATGACGAAATTAAATGAATGGGTATATTCTTTCAACTTTAGATTGGATGCAGAAGGTTAACCAAGTGTCTATTTGCATCTTGACAACGCCTTATAGGATGCCCCATATTGCTACTTCCCTCTAGACAGTCAAGTTTCCTCTTGTGAGTTGGATCCTTCCGCAAATTGCTCATATCAGTTGTAGATGGAATAGTTTCTCCCAGAAAATTGTAAAATTCGTTTACCATCTGGAAAAAGAAATGTAATTATTGCACATCACTCAATAACTTTGGGAAGAGGTTGTTGTATATTAGGAATAAACTTAAACCAAGGTTAGAGGTTAAGTGTACATTATAATTTATATTAGGAATATACTATAACTAGGATTAGATAAACTTGCCTTTCAAAGGCAATGATGTTTTCTATTCTATTTAGGATAAGTTTCTACCCTCTGATCTCTATAAATAGAGATGAGGGGGATGCTAGTTTGTACATTCTTCTTTGCTCATTTGTTAATTAATACAATGTAACGTTTGGGGTCACGTGTGTGTTTTCTTTGAGTCTATATTCCGCGCCAGCTTTCAAGGTTTGTTGGACTTATTTATTCAAGTGGTATCAGAGCCAAGGTTACGTTGGTTTCTTGAAGCTAGGTCGACTTAAAGGTGTCCGCGAGTTTCTTGGTATTCTAAGTCTTGGTGGTTCTTGGAAAACAAGTAAGGTTTAGCTTTGTCTCAGGATTCAAGAAAAGTGATTACTTGGAGTACAAGGTATATCAAGGTTGTAGACATGAGGTGGAAAGATCGAAGCTTTAGGGTATTCTAAAGGTTAGTAGATCAATGTTTACAAGAAAGCGGGGTTAACACACGGCTTGTGAGACTTGTCGGTAAAGTTGGTTAAAAAGCAACTTGACAAGGTTTGTAGCAAGGTTAAAGAAGAATGGCTAGTATGAATACTAGGTTAAACATCGAAAAGCTCGATGAGAATATTGTACAAAAGCATGGAGGTTCAAAACAAGTTGGATTAAAGCAACTTGGTTCCAAACAAGTTGGGTTCAAACAACTTGGTCACAAACAAGTTGGGTTCAAACAACTTGGTCCTGTTGTTGAAACATGATTCCATGGAGTACAAGATAAAAAACGTGTTTGGTTTGAGGTGGAACTGCAGGGAGCTCAAGGGAATCGTGAAGTTGAGGTTTTTCAGGTTAGTAACGATGATGCTGCAGTGGCTCAAAGACTGTTGGAGGACAAGCAACTGGAAGAAAAGACAAACACGGACTGCTTGGTAAAGGATCGGGAAAAGGTACACCTTGGTATAAAGGTGGGGGCAAACATTACGGTAACCGGAGTACCTGGTCAAAAGGGCGCATATGGTAATGTTGCTGAAAAGAAGAAAGGAGTATATGAAAGTTAATCTAAGGAAATTACTAAAGTACAAGGCCTGGTTAACAAGGCGGTCCCCGGTTCGAGGTTCCAGCATTGGATGAAGATGCTGAGTATCGATTATGTTTAAGTGTTAGTCCTAAGGTGGAAATTGTTGTGTATTAGGAATAGACTATAACTAAGATTAGATAAGCTTGCCTTTTAAAGGCAATGATGTTTCCTATTCTATTTAGGATAGGTTTCTACCCCCTCATCTCTATAAATAGAGATGAGGGGGGATGCTAGTTTGTACATTCTTCTTTGCTCATTCGTTAATTAATACAATGTAACGTTTGGGGTCACGTGTGTGTTTTCTTTGAGTCTATATTCCGCGCTAGCTTTCAAGGTTTGTTGGACTTATTTATTCAACAAGTGGTATCAAGAGCCAAGGTTACGTTGGTTTCTTGAAGCTAGGTCGACTTAAAGGTGAATACTAGGTTAAACATCGAAAAGCTCGATGAGAATATTGTACAAAAGCATGGAGGTTCAAAACAAGTTGGATTAAAGCAACTTGGTTCCAAACAAGTTGGGTTCAAACAACTTTGTCAAAAACAAGTTGGGTTCAAACAACTTGGTCCTGGTGTTGAAACAAGATTCCATGGAGTAAAAGATGAAAAGCGTGTTTGGTTTGAGGTGGAACTGCAGGGATCGTGAAGCTAAGGTTTATTATGTTAGTAACGATGATACTGCAGTGGCTCAAAGGCGGTTGGAGGACAAGCAACCTGAAGAGAAGACAAATACGGACTGCTTGGTAAAAAAGCAGGAAAAGATACACCTTGGTATAAAGGCGGGGGCAATAGATAAAGAAGGGTCAAGTGTAGGTAATGCATTCAATTTGCACGGGATATCAAACACCCACCCTTTTCTCTTGCATCCTTGGTCAGACTTTGAAGTATTTTTTCCATACTTTGCAATGTTCGCTCGAAGTTTGAAACTCCCAATTTTAATCCTATTCAATCTCTTTTCAAGAGCTTAAAGATTTCCTACCTGGAAAAAACGAGCAAAACCGAACCTCTTACCGGACTTACTCGCCTTTCTAGCCACGTACACGTATGTTATCTCCCCGATCTCCGCAAATAGTTCATGCAGATTGACCCTGTTCTATTCCGGTGGGAAATTGGTAAAGTAAAAATTCACCACATTCCTCGAAGAAACGTCTTCCCTTTTATCATCTCCTTCACTATCACCTTGCTCCCCTTCTTGTCCTCCTTCCATTATCGATGGAATGGGAGTGTTTACGGTAAGAGCATATGAGTTAAAAAGAAAGTTAATTGTGATGATGGACTACGGGCATAATTATTGATGGTTTCAGTTCATTGAGGGAGGCTGCTAGAAACCATGAACAAACACAAAAACTCAAACACAAACTTACACACACATAAACTCACACTAACACACACTCACACACACATAAACACCCACATAAACACAAAAAAAAAATTATATATATTTAAAAAAGAGAGAACCGCGTGGGCTGTTACGAACGGTGCGAGCACCGGAGTTGTGCGCCGTTCGTTAGGCTCGCGCCGTTCTTTGGCGCAACCCTTTCACGCTATCGTTCCCCAGCTCTAAGAGGTAACAAATGAAAAAAGAAAGAAAAAAACAACCAAAAAAAAGTAAACGTACCTGATGAAGATTCAAAACAACCCGCATACAATATTTCTGCATGCGGAATCGTAATCTGAAACGGCGGAGATTCGATAAGGGTTTTGTCACTATCACACGTGCACAGTTATGAGTCGGTCTTTCTATAAACCAGGAAGGCGTGATAGTAACAAAACCCCTATTACAATGACCGTTGTTGGATTTGATTGGCCCATGTGACATGCATCAATAACCAACTTGTAA
>BQNB010018437.1:0-68293 GCA_026074375.1 Tanacetum coccineum | reverse complement strand
ATAGTGATGATGAACACAGAAAATGCCTAAAGATTGTTACATTTGAAGGTACCATAGATAGTGAAATAATGGAGAAGAAATCATTTATTTCTAAGTTGGACAAGGTTTCATCACCAGAGGGGGATTACCTTGTTATCCACAGAGCCAATGGGAACTTCAGGGCATTCAATTATCTATTGGAGGTACTACATATATTTGATAGGCAAAATTTATTTCACTTGTATAACTTGATGAAGGATTTGAGTTGATTTTTTGAGGAGATTTGAAGATAATGATTGAATCCTCAACAGAAGAAAATGATCAAAGTGATTTATGGAGTAATCAACAAGATTGGAAGATTGTCACTTGGAGATTGTATGAAGCTTGTGGAGTTTACATACTAGAACTTGAAGATGGGATAGTCATCCATATGTTAGTTGAGAGAATATATCCTTTTTCCAAGGATTTATTGCAAAGGATGCTTGATCTTAGATTGGAAGTTGAAAGAGAAAGTATTGCTGCACTTGATTTGATCAGATTTATTAAGCAACAGATTGGTGAAGAGTGATGCTGTAAATGGAGATGAGAAGGGTTTGAGTGTTGGCTAACCACCACACAACAAATGGTCATCAGTTCACCATGCTTAATAGGCATAAGAACTGGCTAGTCCATAAGCAAACGGCTTGTGGTAAAGACTTCTCAAATCCGTTTATGGTTGACAATTTACCAAAAATTGTAGGGTTTTCAACTCACCTTGCTTCATGATGAAGAGTTGGCTAGTCCAAGATCAAACGGTTCTTGGTAAAGACTACTCAAATCTGTTGATAGCTGATAGTTTGCTAAAAACTATATGGTTTATCAATGCACCATGTTATGGCAATGAAGCATTGGCTAGTCCAAAAGCAAACGGTATTTGGTAAAGACAAATCAATTCTGTTGATGGTTGACAGTTTACCAAAAACTGTATGGTAATTAACTCACCATATTTTGAAATAAAGAGTTGACTATCCCAGAGCAAACGGCTACTGGTAAAGGAACATCAAATCCGTTCATGGCTGGTAGTTTGCCAAAAACTACAAAGCCAACTTAGTTGGATTGTTGCTGAAAAGATGTTGCTGTGTTGCTGAAAAGACATGTTGCTGATAAAGATGGAAAGCTAAAGATGTTGATGAAGATGGAAAGTGTTTAAAGATAAGATCAAGATGTGTTAAAGTGTTTGGATACATCCTCCAAGAACTTAAGAAGATTAACCTGAAGAAACATGAAGTTAAACAAGTTCAACAATCATGTTTAGGGGAGGATTGTTGGGAATTATACATTCCTGACTTAGTACCGTTAGGTATATACTTAGTACCGCTAGTTATAGTTAGTACTGACAGTACAAAGTGTTAAGTACTGCTCAGATAGTTAGTACCGTTAGTATAAAATAGTTAGTACCGTTTAAGAGATATGTATGAGATATTATAGGAAAAGATATGTATTATCTTTTATGCGTTTTGTAAGTCTGTTAGGGTTTATCCTTGGTTTATAAAAGGAACCCTACGGCATCAGAGAGAAGACACACATTTGATAACACACAGATCTCATCTCATACAATCATATCTCATAGTTAGTAATCTGTAATCACTTTAACAGATTAATAGAAATCAAAGTTTAGTTTTTCATTGTTCTTCTTAATACTATTGTGTAGATTCCGCATATACAATAAGTGTTCATAGTCAGTGTTTTCTCTATAGTCAATATACAAGTTGGCTATCACCCTTAGCAGGCTGCAAAGATCTTTGAGACTCACAGTTATGACCACACACTTGCACTGGAAAATATCGTATCCCAAACGATCACTTCTAGTAGTATGTTTTATAAGACTTTGTATATGAAGCTGGCCCTTGAAGAGCATTTTTAGATGAAATATTAACAATGGTTATCCAGCAAAATTATAGTTGAAAAATCAAGAAATTGTCTGGAGTCATATACGTTTTTTTAAGACACGCGAAATCTACATTGCACTTACAACTTTAGTTCATGGTCAGCCTCTACTAAATGCAAGACCAAATTGACGATGGGACGGTATGCTCAGTGACACAAGTCAGAATATAATGTATGATAAATCTCTTATAAAAGCATGATATGATAACTCAAGTTAGCTCCAGGTGTACCAAGTTCCAACCCAAGGCTCAACTTATACAAAAAAAACTGTAAAATAAACTTGAATAATACCAATAAGAAATGTGTACTCTTACCAAAGCTGCAAGCGTACTGTTCGATCTTCAAGGTACATTGTTTTGGATAAAAAATCAATACCAATAGTAGCCTGGTCTTCTTTTTTACAAAATAACATGCAAAATGCTTAAAAATGGCCAAATTTTAAAAAAAAATCTGCATGACTTTTGTAAAAATCACTAGTTACATTACCTAGCGCGCTATAACCCTTGATACATATTATGAGAATTAAGCGTATTCTATTTCCAACTATTTACTAAAAATTGAATAAAATTATAAGTATGCCGGTGATGTAGTGGACTTTAGAACTTGGCCTGGTTATACACCAGAACCGCCATCATTAGTAGTATGAATTTAGATGGAAGACCATGTTCAACTGATAAATTTCTAGGATTTAACCAAATAGCCTACATGTCGTAAAATAACTATCTACACTGGTTAGTTAACTCCCATGTAACCCTTGATTACTCTCATTTTTAGAGTAAAATCCCCTAGAACAACCTGTTGAGCCATTCCTTTCTTTTTCTACACCATATTATATGTTTCTTTACACCTTTGCACCTTAGCCTACCGTGTAGATTAAGCCTATTTTACCAATGTTGCTAGTTGCTTTCGTGTAAAGTCTTGTATTCCTATGTCAACGAAAAAATTTCTATCTCTGTAATGGTTCAGGAAATTGCACAATGTAGTAGGAAAGAATGTAGCTCATAAGTTTTTTGCTATTTCTAATTATAATCAATGTCTGAAGAAGAAGTGTTACAAGCAAAAGATTATCCGGATGACTTATGATAGTGAAGACGGTGAAACCGAACTGAGGTTTATGATGTATTGTTTAAAAAAAGAAAGATGGAAGAAAAATAGTCGGTTCAAAAGAAGTTTATACCGAAGGAATTACTTAGAAGGATCGATTATTCGTTAATACATTACAAAAATCAACGATGTAAAGTCTTGTAAAAAGTGGCTGATATCACCCACTTATGTAAAAGAAGTAAAACGAGCAGGAATGTAAGGAACTTGACCGTTTTATAGGAACGCCATCTTTAGTTGACTTTAATCATATTTGTGATCTAGGCGTCTTGTCTATATTTCGAGTCTTTATCATGTATTCTCGGGGGAAAGTTACTAGCAACCGTACCTTATTTGTTGGCTTAATCTATTTGTTTTGTGAATTTTACTTAACAACCATTTTACTTCCCTTTCCTAGCAACTAACCTTAGTGTCTACTCGAACGAGGACTTGTTCGAGCATGCATGTCTATTCCGTCGTTACGGCCATGTATGCATGTCTCAGCTGCCTTGTTATGATACTTTTTCCCGGTGAAAGTTAAGAAAGCTCCCCCAACCCATAATATCAATTCTTCATCCTAACCGCTGGTTAAACATGAATAGGGATGTGTTCGGATTGTATATGTCTATTCCATCATTACGGTCGTGTATGTACGATACATCTACCTTGTTGGTGTGGTACTTATGGTGAAAGACTGTTGAATGATCATACTGTAAGCCTTCTTAACCCAATTTACCTTTTGACTTGTTCTTCCTTAGCATTAGCGGTGAAGATGTGTATCCTTGCCAAGCCTATGATACGAAGCTAATCATGACTGAGCAATTGAGCGTACTACTTAAATGTTACACCCTAGATTAGTTGAGTGATCTGAGTGTTTTTATTTCCATATTTCATGAGGAGCTTGGTTATGTACAGGTGATTAGGACAAAACAATGCTTAAACAGAAAACCCTCAACTCCGGTTGGGACACATTTTCATAAACTAAACTTTTTCTAAAGTCTACTTGAGGACAAGTAGGATTCAAGTGGGGGATATTTAATGACATCAAATAACGTCACTTTATTATATCATTTATCCCATCTATTTTACCCACTTTTATATAATTATTGCATTATTTGGTACTTAATTGCTTTGAAGTTGATAAATGCAGTAATTCAGGAGTGTTTTGTGAAGACAAGCTAAAAGGCGCATAATTTAGAGATAAAAAATGAATATTTGAAGAGTCTAAAAGTTCACCAATACGCCCGTATCCAACTAAAGAAGAACGACGTATCTAAGCCAAGACCTTCACAAGAAAACGTTTGACCAATCTCAATACGCGTATTCACTCTATCTACATACCCGTAGTTCCCATGAAGAATAACATATTCGAAGATACAATAAATCAAGTAAATTAGGAATTGCTATCAAAGATATATAACGAGCTCACACAATCTAAGAATCCCACCATATACACCGTATCGACCTTGCTGGATATAGCGTATCGAGTCTTTTTTAGACACTATAAATAGAAGACTTAAAAATGAGTTTTCAGTGTGCAATATCACATTATTTATAGCATACTCACTAAAAGACGAATTTTAGAAGAGAAGATCAGCCACAAAGATCAAGCATTGATCATGAATCCATAGAAGACATTGTGTAATTTTTACTCTCTTAATCGTTTGATTTTAATTGTTTGATTACGCTTGTATAATTACAATGGTTGTGGGCTAATACCCTCGGGTATTAGCCATCTTAATGAAAGTTCAATGTTTGGTTTGTTTTAAAATCAATTTCTTAATTTATCAACGATTGTTTAATTATGTTTATCACCTCATACTTGTTTATGTGTTTGAATATGCGACCTATCATACAACTGTCTTCGTTGATAAGGGACCACAGTAATCTAGATAGAGGGATTTGCTTTCATAGCGTGTTTTCATATTACTGTACTGGACCAATAGGATCACAAATAACATTTTGTCTTTGTCTTTGAATTATGAGCTTAGTTGGACCGATAGGTGACCCGTTTATGTTTTAGCAATCATGCTCTTAATTTACTGATAAAGATTGGAATAGTAGACTACCAGTATATAAAACACCGTCAAACAAAAAGTGGGTAAAGTCCCGTTAGGCTAGGGTTTTAACAGGATCACCACTGCTTTAATTCTCTAAGATAGATTATAATTAAACTAAAAGACGCTTTATGCGGATGCGTTAAATTGCAGATTAACGAGTTCCTATGTCTTAGGATGATGTCCCCGCCTAAATCTTAAGAATGATATGCCACTATCGAGAAAAGTAAATCATTGCCACTAAAACAAACAAACCCAGCATTGAACCATATTTAATAAGGTCTAATACAAGTTTCTATCATTTGATCTTGTAAATCCGCTCTTCTATCTATCATTTTATTCTTTTTTGTTATTAGTCCTACGAATTGGTAATTTGTCTCACCAAAACTTGCTAGTCCCTCTCAGGCTGAAAAACCCATATCATTAGAACAACGTAACATACAAATGTTTTTAAACAGTAAATAAGACCAAAATTAAAATACTAATAAAATATAGGATTAATGTTTTATCTTAGAGTTTCGAACACCCTACTTACCGCAAACTCCATCTTGACCGTGGAAACACTGTCATGTAAAGTGTTGTTTGGGTTTGTCGGCTAAATAAAAATTTAAAACATTAATATCAAATAATTGACCCCTACAACGCAACACATCAGTGTCAGACACTAAAGCGAGAAACAATCTTTCCAATATAATTAATATTTTTGGTTATGTAAACTAAGTTAAATCTATTCTATATTAAATCCAAGGCTACACCTATGTAAATCCGAAATCTAACAGATAAGGGTTTTTCAGCCGAAGCTCACGGGTTTTGGTGTTGACTAAACAACTTAAGATACTAAAATTTCAATCAAGCAATTAACAGAAGATAAAAGAGCGATCTACCAAATAAAGAAAACTTTAATAAACCATTATTTAATCAAATGAGAATATTGGTTTGTTTATTTAGTGCAATGATTACTTATCTCGAGGCGGCATGTCATTCTTAAGACTTAGGCGGTAATTCTTCCTAAAACCTAGATACGAAGAATTCTATCATAATTAAACGTATATGCATAAAGCATCCTTATTTGCTAATTATAATCTATCTTAGGGATTAAAGCAATGGTGATCTTGTTAAACCCTAGCTCATAGAGACTTTTACCCACCTTACTACTTAAAGCAATTCATAATACAGTATTCAACTAACCAAGTCTTTTACCAATTAATTAAGAACGGACCATTGATCCCAAAGGTCACCTGCCGTCCAACTAAGCTCGCAATCTAAGGGCAAAGATAGGTTATTATTCGTGATCCTATTGGTCTAGATGTATAAATCACTACCCGGCATCTAGATTACTTGGTATGTATCACTAGATCCAGTTGAATGATAGGTCGCATACAAAAGCACGTAAACAAGTATAAACTGATAAACATAAACAATCAATCAATGATAAATTAAGCAATCGAGATAAACAAACCAAATATTCAGATCTTCATAATAACGGCTAATACCCGAAGGTATTAGCCTTCAAATGTCATAATCAATACAAGAGTAGTAATTTAGCCAAGGTAAACTAACCGAGTTAACGAATGATACCAAAAACTGAACGATTACAAGAGTATAGGAGATTAGAAGTTGTTTTCTATGGAATTAATTATGTTGCAAGACCTCTTCTGCTCTTCTGAAAATCGACTTTTATGGTATAGGTATCGAAAATATGATTTTGCACACTGAAAACCCGTTTTTAGGTTTTCTATTTATAAGGTCTGGAATATGGTCGATACGGCGTATTGACTGAGGTCAATACGGCGTATCGGGGGTTTCTTATAGTAGGGATCACGTTCGATATCTTCCAGAATATTTTATTTCCATAGCTTGAATACGGCGTATTGGTCTTCTCTGGATACGGCGTATTGGATCTTGTTCCTTTGTGGTCTTTAGTGAAGTGCAGACACAGATACACCGTATCTTCCTTGATGGATACGGCGTATTGGATGTCAGAACAGTAATCTTCAAATGTCTTCGTTTAAGCTCCAGAATGCGTGCCTTTTTGCTAATCTTCACCAAGTACTCCATAATTACTGCAATTCTTAAATACAAACGATTAAGTAACAATTCTTTGCAATAATTAAACTAAATGGGTTATTTACATGGGATAAATGATGCTATAAAAGTAACGTTATTTGATGTCATCAATTGGTTTTGACAAAAGTTTTAAGGTGACTACTCTCAGCAAGGCATGGTCCTTCTTGAATTAGACATAGGTGATCAGGCTATGTATAATTGAGGACTAACGATGAAATGCTCATTTTCGTCAAACTGATGTTATGTATATAATTGTATCAAAATGGTTTTATAGTGTGACAAAATAATTCACAAGATGGAAAACAAAGTAGTTTATAAGATGACAATAGAATGGTTTACGAGATAATCATAAGATGGTTTATAAGACAATAGTTAAATAGCTCATATGGTGATAGCAAAATAATTTATGTGATGAAACAAAATAGTTTCATAAGTTGATAGAAGGATGGTTTGTAGAATGATAGTAATTTAGTTTGTAGGATAATAGCGAGATAATTTAAATATAGTAAATTAGTTTTCAAAACAATAGTTGAGTAGTTTATAGGTGATGATAACTTGGTTTAGAAAATAATAGCGAAACTGCTTATAAATGATAGCAAAATGATTTATGAAATGGTAGCAAATTGGTTCGTAAAATGGCAGCGAGTTATTTTATAAACGATAGTGAATTGGTTTATGAAATAATAGTGAAATAGTTTATAAGGGATACTAATTTTTTCATAAGATGATGGTAAAACAGTTTTCATTGTGATAATAAAATAGGTTATTAGGTAGTAGCAAAATGGTTTATAGGATGGTACGAAAAATAGTTTATAAAGCGGTAGTTTACTAAATGATGGTGAAATGGTTTATCATAATGTAAAAAAAATTATAAAGTGTTTGTGAAATGATTTGTTATTGATAGTAAAAATATTTTATAAGGTGGTAGTAAGATTATTTATAAAATGATAGAAAAATGATTCACGTATATTTTAGTAAAATAGTTTATAAAATGATGGTTTATGTAACAACCCGAGTTTCAGGTCAATACTTACCTCGATGCCATGATAATTATTTTTACTATATAGTTGGATATAGTTGTTACGTATTTAGTCGGTTTGGAGAAAATTTTCAATTATTGGGTAATTACAAGCCGTGTTTCAAAATTTCTATTCGTTTAAGCGTCTGAGAGAGTTAAAAAAATTTATATTCTGCTCCGAGAGCGCGATTATATTTATTTTTGGCGTTTTATGGCTTTCCCTGTGTTTTTGTAAAAATCGTGTCTAAAGTCTTGATCTTACGTAAATTAATATTTATTTAAACGTTTTAAACCAAATTAAATTTGGACGAAAGAAAATAGTCACGGGAATATAAACCCGAGACATGAGTGGTCGGTTTTTATTTAAGAAAAACATATATGTGTCAAATATCTAAACTAGAAAAGAGGAAAGGACTAAATGTGTCAAATGCCCAAAGATACCACACTATAAAAGGGAATTAACACACATTCTTACCATTTTTATAAAAAAAATTCATTCACTTACCCTCCCCCTCCCTTTGGCCGACGGTCACTGATGTTCGTCTAAATACGTTATCAAACAAATAACCCTCAAATATATAATATATATAATAAAATACATATACATATACGTAAGCAAAGTATCATACAAATTATTCTTATGAAAGAATAATAAGTAATCAACACGGGTATCGTTCTCCTCGGTGAGAGGTGAATGGAAATTCACGTTTATGTCGAGAATCGAGCTTGATTATCATAAAAGATTTGGGTTTGGTTTCTAATTCTAATAACGCAAATGGAAAGTAAATTGAAGGCACGCTAATCTAAAAAGGCACAATTAAAACATTAAGCATTAAAACGATAACGGGAATTTTAAAAACGCGACTAAAACCTAAATTATCAAATTTTAACCTTAAAAATATAAATTTAATTTCTAACAGTCCTAAATGATAAAAAATAATTTTAGAAAAAAGAATTATATTTTTTTGACTTTTATTTAATTTTTTATGAATTAAAAACAGATTTAATCTAAATTAAATATTAAAAATAGTAAACTAATTATTAAAAATCTAGAAAAATTATGAAAAAAATACTTTAACCTATTTAGAATCTATGAAAAATAAAACTAGAAAATAAGCTGAAACGGATAAGCAGTTAAAAAGCAAATAAGCTTAAAACTAAAAATGACTATAAATATTTAATGGTGCATGATATTAAACGAAAAAGACCCAATGGCAGATGGTAAAGGGTGTGTGTGTTAAAGTGTTGGGAGTTAAGGGGGAGGTCACACGTTCGAAACCTGTGACTTCCTTTTTGATGAAAACATTTTTTTTCAATATAAGCTAATTTAATAAAAACACTTTTTCTAAAACTTGAAAATAAGCTAGGAAAAAGCTCATTAAAGATGACAGTTTAGAAAATTAAGACTAATGATTATTTGCTAAAACCGGTTGGACTTTTTGACTAAATAAGCAAAAAGAAAACTTAAATAAGCTAAAACATACTCACTCCTAGACCTAATAAGCATAAAGGACCAAAAATAAGCTAACAAAATAAGCTAAAAAGCACTTAAAAAGACACTAAGACAGATTGCTATAAAACAGATTTGAAGGACTTTTGACTAACTTTAAACTAAATTAAGAACTAATAAGTACTTTGGAATAAGCTAAAACCTGAAAACAGCTAAAGACCTAGACACATTTAACACAGATAAGCTAAAAATAAGCAAACTCGAAGAAGAAATAAGCTAAAACAGATAGAATAAAAATGACAGATCACAACTTGTTTTTGGCTTTTTCTTTGAGAATAGATGACTATTTGTAGCTTAAAATTAAGACTCAAAAGCAAGATTAACACTCTAAAAGCTTGAAACAGATTTAGCTAAGACTATAATAAGCTAATATCAATAACAATTAATCAAAGATATGAAAAAATAAAGCCTTATTTAACCTGCATATTTAGCCATCTTGCCTAAACTAAACACCATCCTACTCAACTGTTTTTGATTAAAAGATTTTTTCTAGGAGTATTGATTCAAAACATATTAACAATGATGCATTTGTAACTCATATTAAGCACTAAAACAACACTCAAATAGATTTTCAAAGAATTTAACATATAAGCAAATTTAGAAAACTAAAAACTAGCAGATTTTGAAATTTTGCTAAACTAATTTTAAAACTTAACAATAACTAATTTGAACTTATGAAAACTTGCATTAAGACCTTATAACAGCTTATGGAAGCTGATTGTTCTCTGAAAATAGCATCAACTCAAATTCCCATATTAAAAAGTGCTTGACCCAAACACCCCCTTATTTTTTGAAAAGTACTTTTAAGCTAAAAACAGATTATAAAAAGCATTAATCTAAATGTAATAAGCAATATTATGACAGAATAAGCACAATTAAAGCAGAATAAGCAGAAATAGGCAGTTTAATAAGCAGATGCAGAAAATAAAGCTAAAAGAGTAAGGAGAGAGTACCTTGATCCTTTGCACAAAACAAGGATATCAACATGCTCTATGAGCTTATCTATAAGCTCTAGCTTGTTAAAAACAAGCTAGTAAGACCCTATAAGCCCTTCCATTATTGGCTTATCTTCCAAAAGCTTAAAACCATAAACCTTAGCCAATTTGATGTAAACTCTAAACAGCTTGTACAAATAAGCTTAAGAAGCTTATTTGTACAAGTAAACACTAATTTGAGATTAAAACAGCTTATCTCATTTTTTTAAGAACATGTTATGAAGACTTATGATAGCTTAATATGAATTTAAAGAGAATTATTGTATAAGGATAAAAGCATTGATGTAACAGACAATTAAACTGAAATTATAACTTTTATTAATTCATAAAAAACGAGTACAAAGCTAAAGAAAAGAAATACATGAAAAATAAGCTTTAAATTAAGCTAACCTATTCTAAACTACCCCTAATCTAGATAATTCCTACTGTGTGATCTCCACTCCTATTTATAGCAATGAGCAGAAGGTTCCAGGACCTCAGGAGCGTCTTCAAGCATAAATCTCAGCCCTTCAATCATAACAACTTTGAATCGATCTAATTAGATCCCTTGGATCTCTTACACGTTTTTGCCTCAATCATATTCATCAGGATTCCCAGCGTGGCTACAATAGAGTCAAATGTGTCAGCATAACCTTCTAGAAGAGATTCGCACGTGCGTGGAGAGGTGGATTAACCTGTGAGTGTTACAGGGTAAAAGGGGAGGGAAAAAAGTGAAAGAGATGAACAGTGATTTATTTTTTTAACCTGTGTTTATATCTTTGACTTGGGCTCGGGTCATTTGATTTGGGCTTTGACTTGGGTTAAAGGGTTATGGATTGGATTTAGGACTTTTGTATTGTAAAAGGCTTAAGGATTAACAAGTATAAAACTTAATGGGATGACCCGACCTAATAAAATGGGTACGGGTTGGCCCATTAGAGATAAATACGCCTTTGGTTTTGATTTCTCATGCTCTTCCCATTCCTGTGCTCGGTTTTGTCCTTTTTGCTTTGTTTTTCATCCATTTTTGGCATATCCGTTACCTGCACAATGCATTTGACAAAACACACATATACAATGTATTTCTCTTGTATTTTTGGTTATTATTGGTCTTTTTAGCTTGTTTAAATAGGTAAAAGGTATGTGTATTTAAGCACATACCAAAATCCCCCATACTAAGCTATTGTCGTGTCCTCACGCAATGTCATAAATACAAACTTAGAAAACCAAAAATTTCAACCCCCTTAGACTAATCACCTTGAAAAGTAGCTAAGTGCTCATCTAAGGGAATTAAGAAATCACTAGTTTTGAAAAGCTCACCGTTTTACCATTTTTATGCATTCATACATATCATAACTCTACGGAACAAGAAATACTAAAAGGATAAATTCATCGTCCTTGATTTTTCACCCGCCCAAAACCAAGCTTAAAGACGAAATCATTGTTAAATACAAGTTAAGATGCTAACACTACTCATAAATGCTAATTGTGTACGCATAGCTACTTTCCGCTCCCTTATTCCTAAGTCCTCTAAAGGTTTTATTCTTATTATTGGTGACAAATAAATTAAATTCTTATTCATATAAAGTAAACCCGGTTTAGACCACAATTAGTTTGAAATCCTTTCCTAAAGAGACGATATGGTGAGAATAAGGTCCACATTAAGGTTCTAAATTCGCATGATTTAGGGGTTATCCTTTTTATTTCATCCGAAACAACTCAACTACGAGTCCAGAGATGGAGGCTTTATTTAGATAACTCTGGAGTCGAAATTTGGCTTTATTATTATTATTATTGCAACATTATTAAACCTAGGTCCTTTAAACAACTACCACATCGATATGCGAGCCGACCATGGTCCAGGAGTCTTATTTCGACCTCGTTAATTTCCTCGACCTTTTAGAAGGCTGCAACATCGGTTGTGAGCCGGCAAGATGCAGCAAACTTTTATCAGTATCGTTTTATTACTATGTCCCTTATTTAGAAGATTGCCACATCGGTTGTGAGCCGGCAAGAGGCAGTAAACTTTTATCAGCCCACAGTTTTATTATTATTATTACCTCTACCCTTTAAATGACTACCACATCGGTTGTGAGCCAGGCAATAGTTATGGTCCTTATTTCCGGCTTCGTTATATTACATCCACTATTAATAAAGCCCAATTTCAAGTCCAGTGGTCCTTTTAACTAAATAGACAACGGTAGCGAGCCGTCAGGAATTGGTAGCCTATTTCCCCATAACACTGACAAAACCTCGATGTGTACCTTACTTTTACCAGAAGGAATCTATATGAATGTGGTCTTTTAACAACTGCCACATCGGTATGCGAGCCGACCATGGTCCAGGAGTCTATTTCCACACAACATTGACAAAACCTCGATGTGTACCTTACTTTCACCAGAAAGAATCTCTATGAAGGGATTTAAACTAAGAATTGCAAAAACCAAAGTAACTTTATTTATTTAACAATTATATAACATTTATTAAGCTGGTGGGAGCAAAAAGCCACAATTAACCTCTATGAGCTCTAAAGAGATCCAACTACTCCATGCTTAGCATCTAACTTATATTCAACTTTATCATTTTTTGTTCTTTGCAAAATTTTAAAGTTTATCAAATGCTTAGTCTTGAAAGATAAGGGGAAAGCTAGAGTTTAAAACTCGGTCAAGTCAAAAGCTACCTAGTTCTACGGGCCTAATATTTTTATATTTTTATATTTTCATCATTTTTTCATCATCATTTTAAAAAAAATTATATATATATCATAATAAAACAATAAAATTTTAAAATTTTGGTCAAAACGAGGTTGCGTGGGAACACATATAAGCAAAAGTATGATCACATTTCGGCGGAAATCCCCCCACACTTAGAATGGAACATTGGCCTCAATATTCAAAAGCATCAGGTTTTACCCCCACACTTAGGAACGAAAAAGGCAAATGCAAAAAATTCCAAGTGTGAAAGGGGTAACAACACATATATAAATGATCAAAATTGAAGATTCCAATAAGCAGAAGATCAAAGACCGGATGATTGTAGGATTGAAAACAAGCATGGGTCTTCACGATCTTAAGGAATCTTGCAAAAAAGGTACCACACACCAAAGAAAGAAGCACTCCCTCACACTTAGGCTATAAAATCACACACTCATTTATTAAGAAAATAGAAAGAAGAAAAGACACGGGTTGCCTTCTGAGAAACGCTTGTTTTTGTTAACCGAGTCTTGAGCCTGACTCGATCCCCCATACTTGATTTGGTCAAGGAGGATAGAAATGGAGATAAGGAACATCCAAGATAGGAATGTCCCTTCTATAAATCATCATCTGGCTTTCAGAATCATTAATAAGATGAAAAACTTTAAAGCCCTGATGAGATAGAAGATGAGGAGATTTCTCCTCTTTTGAAATGAGAATTCCAGGATTGAAAACTTTGTCCTCATTTTCAAATGAAAATGGAAGCAAAGTGTCAAACACTGTATAAAGGGTGGGAAGGGTGGGTAAAACATTAGGCACATGAACATAAAGTTCTCTTGTCGATTTATCATAAATATCATCCACCACTTTTGTAGTCAAAACTCCTGTATCGGGCTTAATATCAAAGTAAACATCATCATCTGGAGGTTTTTTAGGAGGACGAGGAGATGATGGAACATTATAAAAATCAACGTGAAATGATTCATACTCAGGAAGGGAAAGAGAATCATCGTTAATTAATTCTTCAAGAAAAAGAACATCCCCCTCCGAGTCATAGTCGTCATTCTCAATACCCGATGGTATCGAGTCATCCAAAGCAAGAAATATATCGATCTCCTCCATAAGAGAGTTACTATCCTCAACGGGGATAGGAGATGAGGAGAAAGATTCGATAATAGCATCAGGAATCTCAGAATTAAGTTCTTTCGGAGAGTGAGGAGATAAATCATCATTCAACAATTTTTCAATTAGATGAATATCTTCTTCCGGATAGGCTTCAACAATTCCCGATGGAATTGGATCGATAGGAGCGAGTTTATCGGTGAACTCCTCGATAAAAAATTATCGTATTAGGAAGGTTAAGCAAAGATTGTACTGAATCGGGTATGGCATCTAAGTGATCAATTTCTTTTCCTGGTGGAATAGAAACGATATCATCTAAACCCTCATTCTTAGAAGAAGAATCATCACAAACGGGCATATCACACTCACTTTCATTATCGGATAAATCCTCAGATAAATCCTCGGACTCACTTGGGGTTAGGTTAAGGTCTTTAATACTAGATTTATTTTCTTCGTCCGATTCCATTTCTGGAATAGTGTTAAGATGCTCATCCTCCATTATGAGAGAGTCCGTAATTGGTAAGTTAGGTGTGATTGCAACTGACAGAGGAAGTTCAGAAATAATATCTCTTAAAGGAATAGAACTTTCCTCGTTCCACCATCATCAATGAACTTATCAATTTATATACACGTATAATAATATAAGTATAGAAAATTACCAAACTACCCTTGAGAACAAAATTAGTAAGGAAGATTCTCACAATTATATATAATAATACGTATATTTACCGGTAAGTGATTACCGAGTCGTATTCCTCAAAGATTTATAAAATGAGACCACGGTTGTTATTTGGACAATGATTTGAATTGGTTCGAAATGATTTGTTTCTAAATCCTATAAGTGAGAGCAAATTAAGGGCAATTAAAACTAACTTTAAACGGGAAATTAACCTTTACTTAAAACTGCAAAACGGGAATCCTAAAAGGTGATTAAAACCCTAGAATTTTCCAAAATTAAACCTAAAATGATTTTTTCTCTTTTAATGGACTCTAATTGACTAAAAAGTAAGTTTAAAGAAAACTAGAACAAAAACGGAGTTGAATTGAGCTTAAAAATTTGAAAAACGTGAACGGGAACGAATCCCGTTCTTTAAAAATTAAAATTTTACAATTTTAATCCTATGAAAGCAAAACTAATTTTCCTAGAAACTATATGATAAAAGAAAATTTTCTAAAAAAGAATTATATTTTTTTGATTATTTTTCTATTTTTTATGAATTTTTAAAGTTTTTAATAAAAATAAATGTTTAAAAATACTAAACTACTTATAAAAATTCTAAAAAAATTATAGAAAGTAGCTTGAACTAAGAGGAATCTAGAAAAAATAAGTTGGGTGACACAACTTATCGAATAAGCTGTGAATTAAGCTAAAACATCTTATTATACTATTATTCTAAAAACGTATATAAAAGATAAATAATGCAAAGGAATACCGGATGAGCTATTGTAGTACAATGGTTGAGGGTGTGGGTGTTAAAACACTTGGTGAAGGTGGTAGAGGTCCCGGGTTCGAGCCTTGCTCACCCGGGGCTTCCCACTTTCCTAAGTGTTTTAATTTTTTCTATTTTTTATAACTTTTTAAAACTCTTAAAAATAAGCAACTTTTGTAAAACAACTATTTTTATAAACCACAAATAAGCTAAGAAATAAGCTAAATAAGACAGGATTGCTTAAACTATACTAAACTAATAAAAAGCTAACTGTTTGGGCTTGTTAAACTCAAATAAGCAAACCAAATAGAAAAATAAGCTAACTTAGATAATAAGCTACTCTAAACAAGAAACTAAAAACAAAAATTAGCAACCAAATAAGCCTAGAATGAGCTTATGAACTCAGCAGTACTAACTTTTAAGTTAGTACTGCCAGTTAAACTCTTAAGTCTGCTTAGCTATTAAAAGGCAAATAAGCACAATGAAGTAAGAAATAAGCAAAAGCAGATACTCAACCACATTTAATAAGCACTTAAGAACAAAAATAAGTACAATTTATAAGCTAGAATGACAGAAAAGCTAAAAAAAACTTAAAAACACTTAAAATTTTACACTAGAAAGCAAATAAGCTTAAATCAAAACCAAATAAGCTGAAATGGGATTATACTAAACTAATAAGCTAAGCAAATCCTAAATAAGCCATAACAATAAACGTATAAGCTAGAATAAATAAATAAGCTCTTTCAGTGTAAACTGAAAACCAAACAGCCCCTTAAGGCACCTTTGAGCTTATTTTAAGCACTTAAATGGAAAAAACTTAATATTAATCTAATATGCTAATTTTGAACAAAAATTAGCAAAAAACTAAGGGATATAAGCTAGAAAATCTAAATAAGCACTTAAGCTTAAAAACTTATTTCCAAACTGCCAAACAGCATCCTTTAAGCTTATTTTTTAGCCCACAAAAAGATCTGATTGATAATCTGCTATATTACTTTGAACCTTGGCCAAAAAGCTATATGAAACAGTTTTTACAAAACATTTTGAAATTCAATTACTCAATGAAAAAGTGGCTTGAAAACAGCTTATTGTACTCAGTATATTCTGAGTAAACTTTGGTTTTGAAAAGACTAATTCTAAATTTTGAGCTTAAAAACAGGCAAGCAAATGAGCTTATTTTTAGAAAACAAGTTAAAACTTAATAGACTATGACCTATGAACTAATAGTAAACTAAAAATTAAGATCTAAAAACTAATTTAACTTTCTGAAAATTGATGATGAAAAAGTCTTTTTTTGCAAAAATTCCTACTGATGCAGTTTGCACAAAGATGAATCAAACCTTAAGTTCACAAAGTGCAGGCCATCTCTACTAGATCCTACACTCTAAACACCAAATAGAATGCAAAATGAGAAACCAATTCAGCTATAATCAACTAGAGCTTATTATGTCAATTTAACTGAGCTTTCAATAGCTATCTACTAGGCTTAATTGAAATACTAGTTATTAACCTTAAATCCTTTAACCATAAACCTTAAAATGATGGGTTGAGTTGAAATAAAGGACCAAAGGAGTCTTGGCAGTACTAACTCTAGTTAGTACTGCCTTGACCCAAACACCCCTTTATTTTACTAAAATCCATTTCAGCTTATAGAAGATGAGATTTAAGACTAAAAAATCAATAACCAAGGTATAAGCAAACAATAAGCCAGGATATTAAGCTATTTAAACTATGCTACTTATTTTTGGTTTTTTGACAGATTTTATGACAGATTAAGTAAACTAAGTATTTTAAACTACAAATCAAACACAATAAGCACAATTCAACTATAATAAGCACAAATAAGCTACCTAAACATCAATAAGCAAAAATTAAGCAATATTAAGCTAATTAACATATTTTAAGCTAAGTATTAAAGACAGAAAAGGTAAATTAAAAACTTACATAAGCCTTTGCACAAACAAGGCTAGCAAATGCTCTAAGAGCTATCAACAAGCTCCAGCTTATCAAGTGATAAGCTGGTGAGGTCCTGGAAGTCCTTCCTTAATTGACTTCCCTTCCATTAATAAGCTTTGGTAATATTGATTGTGAGATTTGAGTATGATAAGCTCAACTAAGCTTTTGAGAGCTTAGTTGAGTTGATAGCCATCTTAAGAGTAGAGATAACAGCTTAATGAGAGCTTATTAAACAATAGAAAGCTTATTCAACCATTTTACAAATTTAGTGAAATAGATTAAAACATAAAACTTATAAGTGAAATGCAAACTTTTATTAATATATACAGATTCAAGCTTTTTAAATGAAGTTACAAAGATTGAACGATTATATGCTAGGAAAATACACATAGTTATTAGATAATTAAACTTACTCCTATTTAAGCTCGATCATTTATGTGATGACGGATGCCTTGTATTTTAGTCGGTTAAGGATGCTTCAAGGTACTCCAAAGTTTCGTTACACGCTCATTTTGATCCTCACCCTTTATCTTTGCCAATTCATTGGATCCATCTTATGAACGTTGGTTTGAGATTTGTCACACAGATTGCAAACGTGGGCATTCCGTGTGTCAGACCCCTTTGTGCTTCTTTTGCATAAGATTTAGTGCAAAATCTCAATCATTTGTGTGTTTCTATAAATGCCCGCGTGTCCTTCATGTGTGCTTGGTCCAAAATAAGAGCTCTCAATGACGTATAACTTTGCCACATCATACCTTGTCACTTGAATTGTTGAGCCACGTCCTCAATTTGGATTTACCCCATGATTTTATGCTGGGGTGAAATGAAAATGATGATGAATAGTAACTCTAAACAAAATTACGCGCCCTTTTTTTTTCTTTTGACTTTCTTTGACCCGATCTTATTATAAACTTTGATTTGGCTTATGGAGTTTGGGCCAATGGTGAGGTTAAACAGGTTTTGATTTATAAGAGATATTGATCGTTATCTCTTACAGTATTAAAGAGATAACGGTTTAGGGTTTTTAGGGCTTTTGTGTAATAGATTTAACTTGAGGACTGATTTGGTATTTTTGAGGGTTTTTGTCATTCTTGTGATAGACAAGTTGAACCAAGAGTTGAATTTATGACCATTTGCTGGAAACCTTACTGGCTCTTTTGCACTCTTTCCGTTCTGTTGTCCGTGTTTTTGTCGTTTTTGAACATCCGTACTACACATTCATAACAATCAAAAAATACATAAATACAAGCATATTTTTGCACATTTTATTCATTTAAGGGCCATTTTTGATATAGAAAAGATATGTGATTTCTCACATATCAATATATACCACTAATTTGGAACTATTTGTGATGAGTGGGCCGGGTATTGCCACTTTAAGTTGGGCCGACATTTATTGGTTGGGATTATTCGTTGCGAGTTAAATTATAGTGGGCTGAAAATGATCATGAGTTTGATTATTGGATTGATGTTATTGGAATAACGCGGGTATGATGAATGGATCCGGGTATTAAAACATTATCATGACAAGTTTGACTAGACAATGTTTATTCGTTAACGACAATTCAAAATAACATTGGTCCTAGTTTAACAACATTCAATCAAAACAAAACAGCAAACATAATACATTACACTAAAACCATCTTATATAAGATTCACTAAAACGATAAACGGCTATGATTAGATTTATATGATTAAGTGATCACGAGTTTGATTTGCTATTTCTTATTTGAAGTTAAAGTGGGATTTCACGAAGGCGTCTACTTATTTCATCATCGAGAATTCCTTTTATTTTCTACCCCTTTTCTTTAAACCCCATTTATCGATTGATGACTTGCTTCAACGTATACAGCTGATGATTAAGACTTGGATTGTCTAGTTATATCTGATGTAAGGAGTTACATTGTAGTACTCACGGGTTATAGCTATCACTTAAAGGAGTTACGTTGTAGTGCTTAGTGTCACACGCAGATACAGAAGTTGATAGTTTCAAGAGGTGTGGTACTTCTAATACTTTCGATGTTGAGTATAGGGTACGTAGAGATTTAATCTTGCACCGTTCTTCAATGAACAACAGTGCAAGCTTAGGTAACAAAGTTGGAGGATTTTACTTCAGTTTTAAGTTTGGAATTTCGAGTTTACTTCATCATGTGTTCACAACAATAGCCGACTAAATACGAGGTTGGTAAGTTAGCCAGAGAGTTTAAAGGTTGAGATGTAAATACTAATTCTCATGGGATATTATTATGCTATTGAACGACAAAGGTACTTCACAGTCTAAGCAAAATTTTCAAAGTTCTTCAACGACGTTCATAACTTTTCAAGATTTGTGCTTATGACAAGAACTTCTCGAGTAAATAGACGTACACGACAATGATGCTTCCGAGAATTCGCAACCATCATAGGGGAAATTGTGTACATGGAGTGGTTTTTAGGGTCAATAAAGAAGGGCTATAGGCATTAAAACTATTGGTTGGATGTTTGTGCTGTGCTACATGTACTTTGTTCAACTTCTAGGGTGAAATAGTGTATTCTACTTCACTTAGTATGGTTTGTGTAAACTATTCTGCAAACGTGAGAAGAATTGTTCCTGATTTCTCGCATGTTCTCCCGAACAGATATTCACGAAGATAAATGTCATGATACAGTATAGAAGCAATATTATTTGGTATGGATGCCTTTTTATTTTACAAATATTCTGATGTGCACGTTAATGACAAAGATAGAAGATTGTTCAAGCTACATCAAAGTTTCAGAATCTGCTTAAGATACGGATGTCGGTTTGGGGGGAAGCTGATTCAGAAACTTCGCCAAAAAGGAGTATATGAAGAAAGCTTTTCAAGACATGTTATATGAATTAGGGGGAAGTTAATCCAACTCATGCATACTACATTGGTTCCTGAACAAGTAAAGACACTGAAGATCCAAGCTGGAATACAAGTTTCAAGACCAGAAGAACACAGAAGGCATCTTCAGCATTGTAAGCGCTTTGGAATACTTTATTTTTGTTGTATTTGTACTTGTTAAGAACATTATAAGTAATTCCGTATGTCCACATATTGGGGGAAGATTGTTAGCCTTAAAATATGTCAACTTATACGGAATTACATTAGTTTACTAATAGTCGGATACGCAAAGGTTAGAAATGACAAGTTAGGTTAGTTAAGCATATCACAGACTATATATCCCCTCCTAGACTTCACTAGGAGGGTGAGGATAATCATTTGTGTAATAAGTGTATGTGTTTCTTTCTCTCTCTAGAATCACACACATCTTTCCCTCTCTACTTTTCTCTCAATAATATGGCAACTTATTTCTTTTATCCTCCCTGACCTTTGGGTCATTTTTAGCTTAGTGATTTCTTATGTTAACAAATGCCTTTAATCCAGGGAAATCAAACACTGCACTTACAAACTCTTATCTGAGAAGATATTTCATCAAGTCAGGGTTAATCTGGATATCCCAGTTAAGGCTGTTCAAGATCAACTCTAACGTGACTTGGAGGTTTAGATATCTATGAGCAAAGCTAAAGCTAAATCTGAAATAGAGATTAGAGGAGATCACGTTTTGTAGTATTCTATGCTTAGAGACTATGTTGTTGAGTTACAGTCTACAAACCATACTACCACTGTCAAGATTATAGTTGAAAGGAATACTGATCCTTTTTTGCCTACTAGGATGTTTTAGAGAATATAAGTTTGTTTAGGAGCATTAAAACTGGGGTTTAGAGCATGTAGAAGAGATCTATTAGGCTTAGATGGTGCTTTCATAAAGGGGACACTTCCAGGCCAAGTATTGGCAGCTGTTGGACTTGATTTAAACAATCAAATTTACCCATTGTCCTATGCGTTGGTTGAAGCTAAAAGTAAGAGTTCATGGTGCTGGTTCTTGCAGTGTTTGGGTGACGACATAGATTTGCATCCCAATTCAAATTTCACATTCAGCAGTGATATACAAAAGGTTAGTATTATGCTTTACTAGTTAAATTCTTAATTACTAAATTATATGAATTTGTAACTGATTAATGAATTGGTTCATGCATGGTATCCTTCCAGCCATTAAAACTATGTACCCAAGTGCAAAACACAAATATTGCTTGTGACACATACATGAAAATATGAAGCGGGGATGGTGTGGACAAGCATACAAGGATTTGTTGTAGAGAGATGCATCTGCTACAAATGTTAGGGATTTGAAAAGTGTATGTTGGAGCTTAAGACGATGAATCCTAAGGCACATGAATGGTTAAACAAGATACCAGCAGAACATTAGGTTAGATCTTATTTTTCAAGTAACACATAAATGCAAGGACTAACACTGTAATTTTCTTAATGCCATCACAGTTTTTACTGCTTTCATATTTATGAGTATTAGGTATAGTTGTATAGAATTTAAAGATTTTATATTTTTTGATTTATAGGTAGAGGCAAATCTAATTTATAGCTCAACAACATCCGTGAGGTCTTTAATGGTAAAATAGTTGGAGGTAGGGACAAGCCAGTGATCACACTTTTAGAGTACATCAGGGAGTATTGCATTAAGAGATTTATGAATGTATAAAGTGTGATTGATAAATTTACTGGTCCTTTAACCCCTACTGCAACAAGAATCATGAAATCCATCAAGAAAGAAGCTCATTTGATGAAGGTGCAGCAGAATGGAGCAAATAAGTATCAAGTTTCATGTTTATTTGGTGATCAGTGTGTTGTAGATGTAGTGACTATGACATGTTCATGTAGGAAATAGGAATTGGCAGGGATTCCTTGTAAGCATGTTAGCTTATTGGAATATGGCTATGAATGACTAGGCGAAGTCCACATGTCCAACAACACTTTTGTGGAAAACTAAAAGGAGGGTTGAATAGTTTACCGCTTTTTAATTTAATGTTTATGTTGTTTTATAAAAACTTAGATTCGACTTTTTGTGAATTCAATACTTTCACAATATGAATAATATAGATAAGTAAGAACAACTAAAGAAAGAAGAGATAAGAGTTAGAAAGATCAAACCACAACACAAGGATTTATAGTGGTTCGGTTACGAAGCACCTCTTCGCCCTACTCCACTCCTCGAGCACCTAACTCGAGAGTTTTCTTCACTATGTCAACAAACTCCCTTATGGCGGAGAAAATCGTACAAAACTTTTGCTTATATCAATTTCCGACACTAAGCTAGATGTCGAGTTCTAATCTTAACTAGAACCAATCTATCATGACTTCACAACTTCTTTACTACTTTCACGACTTCACAACACAACTTCACAACTACACAACTTCTTCACGCCTTAGTATTCTTCACCACTACATCACTACTTCACTTCTACTTTCACACCGTACTATACACAAACTTGGATGAATCTATACAGATTTCAACTATACTTACAACAATCACCAAGATTTATCTACTACACAACTTTACAAGATTTACAAATGATTTACAAGTTATGATATGGATAAAACATGATTCGCTATACACAATAAGTGTAATACTTCTTCACTTGATAAAGGAAGTATTCTTCCCTTACACTTAAAGAATTGAGCTTGGATCACTTGGAAACAAAGCTTTATGATTAAATGATCAAAGGATTTTAATGAGATGTGTGAGCTATTTTTGATCAAAAAGAATGAGTGCAAAAGATGAGAAAATAGTAGGGAATAGTCCAGTATTTATAGGACATTCTGGAGGAGCGTCTACCTATGGGTGGTCCCCTTAAATAGGTGGGCGGTCCCCTTAAAGATAAGGGGGCCGCCCGTGTATTTAAGGGGGCCGCCCTAGACTAGGCGCTCCCCAGTTTGTCCTTTTGTGTAGGGGGAATTTTCTAGAACTTTCTAGCCGTTTTAGGTCTGAAAATTTGAATTTCAAAATGTTTATTTTGAGTAAAACATTTCTTTTAATTGTAGAAAATGTTTTGTAATGTTTATAAAAATATTTGCAACATTTTATAAAAGTATGAGGTTGAATAAAAATTTCCTTTGATCATAAAATGCATTAAGCATTTATTTATTCATACCTTTAAGTGATATAATTTTTGAAATGAAAATTTACTACTAATTACTTGTTTACGTTTAATTTTTCATTGAACGTTTTTATATTTTGTGATTATCAAAACATAAAGATGTGAAAAATATTAATAATGTTTTTAGGCATTATTTCTATCAACAATCTCCCCTTTTTTGATGATTACAAAATTTAAACTCATTAAATATAAAAAAATTAACAAGTATTTAGTGAGTTTTATGTCATTTCTCCCCCTTTTTATAGAATCAAAAAGGCATCATCGAGAATTGCTAGTAAAATTGACAGAATAAATGCTCCCCCTTGATGTGTGCTCCCCCTCGTTCGAGGGCACCAAGGAATCGAGCTATGGTTTCTTGGCTACAAAAACGAGTTAGAACAATACAAATATTTCTAAGATGTAGCAAGACGGAAAAATATGGCATAATAATAATGCAACCAACAATAATCATCCATGAAAAGTAAAATAGTGTGTGAACCACACTCATGCATACATAAGGAAAATAAATAACATGTTAACATACATGAAATTTTTAAACTACAAAAAGTCCTATAACTAGTAAAGCTCCATAGGACTTGCTTGCAAAATAGTGGATGGACAATTATTTAAGAAACTAAACATAGAGTATGTTTAGTTTGGGAGGAAGATATGGAGGTGGTGGATGATGGTTGTTTGTGGTTGTGAAGTGCATATGTTCATATATATGAAAACATTTTATGAAGTTATCCCTTAGCCCACAAAAAATGAGGGATCAGTTATGGACACAACAAAGGCATGAATCACCATGCGCTTCGAGTAAATTCCAAGGGATGGGATGCCCAATGATGGGTAGAGAATGTGATGGTGAGTTGTGATGGACATCTAGTGGATTAATGGGTGAAAGTGAGAGGGTTATTTCCATTGAGTTGGGTGCTTGAGTTGGAGGTGGTGGAGGAACTCTAGGTGGAGGTGACAATGGGGAGTTTAGATACCCATTGGTGGAGGGTGAGGATTAGAGTTTGTGAATTTTGGTGTGTTGTCAATGGATGAAGATGATGTGTCTTTTGTGGATGGTGTTTTAGAGGGTGCATTAGGAGCACTTGGTGATGAGACTTGAAACTTGGGAGATGGGGTTGTAGTGTCTTATTTTGTCAAGTCAACAAAGAGTTGTTTAGGTGGTATAATTATGAATTTAGGTTATTGGTTGATTGCATAATGGAGTTTGAGGTCGTTGCCATGGATGTTGATAATGTTTGATGTATGATGAAGAAGATGGTGATTGAAATTGATCATTTTGAGGGGGATTATGGAAGGAAATGGTTTGATATATGGAATGAGTTTTGAACTAATTTAAGTTATTTCCAAATTATGTTGTGCATTTGGGCAAGATTAACTGAGACTAGGTAATGAGGTCAATAAAGCAAGAGAAATATTTTTTACCAGTGATCTACTAGGGCGGTCCCTTTAATTATGTGTCGGTCCCCTTAAAGATAAGGGGCCGCCCGTTATGAATTAAGGGGACCGCCCTTTGCTGGTATCTATTTTTCACAGAAAAACGATTTTTCTCAGAATTTTTTTGAGAGTATTTCTGTTTTGGTGGTTTATTTGCAGCAAGCCCTATTGAGTTTTATGAGCACATTTAATCATATAACATGTAATAACACATTTAAATCATGAAAACTAAGTAGCATAATTTGTTGATTAAACAAAAACACCCAAAGGGTTTTAATCATCATAGCTATTAAGTATTCTAAAGATAAAACTATATCCAAGTCTTTCTGATTAGTTCGGTAATCACACATCACGAGTTGTTTAGAACATACACATAATCAAGTTAAAAATTGTCTTAAACAACATTTAGCTATCTAGCTAATTTCTCTCCTATGTCTTCACTTCTTCTTCTTGCTAAACACTCCTTTTAGTGCCTTTCCAAATGATTTGAACCCTCTGCGCATCTCCTCATGCATTCGTTGTGTTTGGTTGAGCAAGGTGGTTTGTCGTGCAAAGAGAGTTTCATCAGTTTGTTCAGAAGAGGAAGGTATTTGGTAGTTTTGGTAGTCGAGTGGATGAAGAGAGTTAAGATAGGTGGTAGGAGATGGAGTACTTGCTCGAGAAGTTTTGACATCATCATCATCATCATCGTGTTGGTGAGATGACGTGCCTTGATGATGAGAGGATGAAGAAGAGATTGAACGACGTGCCTTGCCACGATCACTTCGAGGTCGTCGAGTTTGTCTTAGGGCAAGAGGACGCATGACTCGCTCAACAATGTCATAGGTGTCATTGTCAAGATGAGGATACGTTTCCATGACGTATCGATAAAGACGAGTTAAAAACATGCCATATGGAAGATTTGCGGTTGGAGTAGCTCTGGCACATTCGATTCTTTTGACAAAGAAATAAGCAAGATTGTATTGTTCTTCGGCAACAACACAATACAACATGTGAGCAAGGCAAGCGGGGAGACGGTCCCGATGTCCTCCTAGTCCGAACACATTCTCTCGAATGAGTTCTTCCCATTGCTTCATGTCGGGGGACAATGGCACCTCTTTGACATTGTTTTTGAGCGAGTCATGAGTTCCTCTGCTCTATGTCAAACTCGACGACTTGAAGTGATAGTGGAGGCACGCCGTTCACATCTTCTTGTACATCCTCTTTTCATCAGGCACGGTCATCCTCATCAACACGATGTGATGTCGAAACTTCTCGTTCAAGTCTCCTTCTCTCTACCACCTATCTTATTCTCTTCTTACTACGACTTCACAAAACTACCATATACCTTCCTCTTCAGTGCAAACCGATGAAACTCTGTTTGCACGACAAACTACCTTGCTCAACCAAACGCAATGAATGCATGAGGAGATGCGCGGAGGGTTCAAGTCATTTGGAAAGGCATCTAAACGGAGGTTTAAGCAAGAAGAAGAAGTGAAGTCATATGAGAGATATTTTCTTGATAGCTAAATGTGGTTTTAAGATAATTTTTAAACTTGATTTATGTGTATGTTCTAAAACTTGGTGTGGTGATTATACGATATATCTCAGAAAGACTTGGTTATTAGTTATCTTTAGATACTTATTTGCTATGATGATTTAAACCTTTGTGGTTTTGTTTAATCAAAACTAATATGCCGAGTTTGGTTCATGATTTTATGTGTGTATTCATGTTATATGATTATTGTGCTCATTAAAAATCAATAGGGCTTGCATGCATAATATCCACCAAAACAGAAATACTATCAAAAAAATATTCTGAGAAAAATCTTTTTCTCGTGAAAAAATAAGATACCAGCATCATGGGCGGGTCCCCTTAATTCATAACGGGCGGCCCCTTTATCTTTAAGGGGACCGACCCCTAATTAAGGGGACCGCCCTAGTAGATCACAGGCAAAACAATATTTCTCTTGCTTTTTGACCCTCTTTTACCTAGTCTTAGTTATCTTTGCCCAGAATGTTCGAACATAATTTGGAATAACTTAAATTAGTTCAAACTCATTCCTATTTCAAACCATTTCCTTCCCATAAATCCCCTCTAAATGATCATTTTCAATACACCATCTTCTTCATCATTCATCAACCATTATCAACATCCATGGCATCACCTCAAGCTTCCATTTGCAGCATCAAGATACCTAAATTAATATTTATACAACATACAACTCTTTGTGGACTTGACAAATTAGAACTACAAACCCATCTCCCAAGTTTCAAGTTCTCATCTCCAAGTGATCTACATGCTCCCTCTAAAACCACACACTCCACTATTGACACATTCTTATTAATCATTGACAACACAACAAAAATCACTAACTCTTTATCATCACCCTACCACCATTGGGTATTCTAATCTCCATTGTCACCTCCACCTAGAGTTCCTCCACCACCTCTAACTCAAGCACCCAACTCAATGGAAATAACCCTCTCACTTCCCAATTAATCCAATAGATGTACATCACAAATCACCATCACATTCTCTACCACATCATTGGGCATCCATACCTTTGGAATTTACTCGAAGAGCACCGACATGGTGATTATGGCCTTTGTTGTGGCCTTAAATGATACCTACAATTTTTGGGTTAGAGGGTAGATTGTTTGTTTATTGGTTTCGATTGAGTGTGGCAATATTTGGTGTTTTTGTAGTTGTGTGTTGATGAGGTATTAACTATCTCACCATGAACCCTTACTGTTGACGTGATGTTTCATTACAATGTTTGTTTTTTTGATTTATTTTGTGATTTTTATGATGTGCTTGTGAGGTATGTGATGTGTTGTGTTTTTGAAATTCATATATTGTTTTCATTTTTGTACTTTATGCTCTCTTCAACCACCAACAACCATCATCCCAAACCTCCATCATCTTCTCCAAATAAAATAATCTATGTTTTGTTTCTTAAATAATTGGCCATTCCACTATTTGCAAGAAAGGCTTATGGAGCTTTTTAGTTATTGGACTTTTTGTAGTTTAAATATTTCATGTATGTTAACATTTTATTATTTTCCTTATGTTGCATGAGTGTGTTCACACATCTATTTACTTTTCATGGATGATTATCGTTGGTTGTATTATTATTAAGCATATGTTTCCGTCTTGCTTCATCTTTGAATACTTGTATTGTTCTAACTAGTTTTTGTAGCCAGATACCATAGCCGATTCCTTGGTGCCTTGATGAGGGGGAGCACACATGAAGGGGGAAGCATTTATTCTTCAATTTTACTAGCGATTCTCGATGAGACTTTTTGATTCTATAAAAGGTGATAAAATGACATAAAATCACTAATATTCTTTTGTTAATTGTTTTTATATTTTATGAGTTTAGATTTTGTATGTCAATCAAATGGGGAGATTGTTGATAGAATTAATGCATTAAATACATTTATAATATTTTTCACCATTCTTTATGTTTTGATTAATCACAAAAATTTAAAAAACGTTCATATTGAAAAAATTAAATGTAATCAAGTTATTTGTTAGTAAATTTTCAATTTCAATATTTATCATCAATTAAAGGTGATGAAATAAATAGGTTTTATTGCATTTTTTTTTTTTTATGATCAAGGAAGTTTTTATTCAACCTCATACTTTATCAAAATGTTTGCTCAAATATTTTATAACATTACAAATCATTTTCTACAATTAAAAGAAATGTTTTTACTCAAAATTAACATTTGAAATTCAAATTTTCAACCTAAAAACGGCTAGAAAGTTCTAGAAAAATTCCCCTCTACACAATTGGACAAATGGGGACGCCTAGTCTAGGGCGCACTTTAAAGTAACCACGGGCAGGCCCCCTTATCTTTAAGGGACCGCCCACCTATTTAAGGGGGGAACACCCATTGGTTGAGCTCCTCCTGAATTTCCTATAAATACTGGGATATTCCCTACTATTTTCTTATCCTTTTACACTCATTCTATTTGATCAAAATAGCTAACACATCTCCATTAAAATTCCTTTGATTTTTAATCATAAAGCTTTGATTCCATGTGATCCAAGCTCAATTCCTCATGTGTAGGGAAGAATAAGAATACTTCCTTTATCAAGTGAGAAGAAGTATTATCACATTATGTGTGTTACTTGCAATATGTTGTATCCATATCTAACTCGGTAAATATTTGTAAATCTAGTAAAGTTGTGTAGTAGATAGATTGGTGATTGTTTTAAGCTATAGTTGAATCTTTGTGATTCATCCAAGTTGTGATAGATAGTGTGAAAGTCAGAACGTGAAGTAGTGATGTAGTGATGGTGAAGAATACTAAGGCGCGAGAAGTTTGTGTAGTTGTGAAGTGGGTGTGTTGTGATAGTCGTGAATGTAGTAAAGTTAGGTTTGATGTCCATGATAGATTGGTTTAGTTAAGATTAGAAACTGACATCTTGCTTAGTGTCCGGGAAATTGATATAAGCAAGAAGTTTTGTATCGAATTTTCTCGTACATAAGGGAGTTGTTTGTTGACATAGTGCAAGAATACACTCTCGAGTTAGGGTGCTCGAGGAGTAGAGTAGGGCGAAGAGGGTGCTTCGTTAACTTACCCACTTATAATGCCTTGTGTTGTGGTTTGATTTTCTTTCTAAATTTCTCTCTTTCTTTCTTTAGTTGTTCTTACTTAATCTTTTTTAGTCAGTATTGTGAAAGTATTGAATTCTCATTACAGTAGTATCTAAGTTGTTATAAAACAACATAATACATTAAATTAAATGCGGGTGGTAAACTTTAAACCGCCTCTTTTTAGTTTTCCACAATGTGTTGTTGAATTGTGGACTTCGCCTTGTCATCATTGCCATATTCCAATAAGCTTAACATGTAGGATTCGGTTAATGCATCTTTATAACTTTTGTGTTCAATTAAAGAGAGAAGAGCATCATAGTAGCAGAACAGGGCTTCGGTTTATAGTTAGAGTCTTGTGGATATCAGTCTGGAAGGATCACCAATAATCTTGTCAAGCGGATGATCCTTGGTCTATTTTTCGATGTGCTCTTATGGTTGATTTACTGAATGCACGTAGGTTGGGATAACAATTCGGGAAGAGGATTCTTTAGAACTAGGTTCTGAAATTGGAAGACCAAATTACAAATCATTATCCATGTGTGCAACTTCAATACCATGATCATCTTTTTCAACACTAGTAGGAATAACATGAGATTGTGCTTCTTGAATGGTTTGTGATGTACTTATAGAAGGTGTAACTTGATAATTCTCGTTGATGAAGGTGTACCGATTGAAACAACAGGTTACTCAACAAACATTAGGCAAAATAACGTATCCCAATCATTCTTTGTTGGTGGAACATTAGGTGTTAGAGAAGGAGGTTGTGGTACGAGTCCTGAACTAATTGTTCCAGGAGTTAAAAGTTGAGGACCGGGTCCTGAACTGATGCGTGCAGGATCCGTTGATCATATGACCGTTTGAGGACGGGAGCACATTTATATTGAAAAGATCTTATCTGATTTAAACCGTATTAATCTCATTTTATTCACTTTTCTCCCCCCTCAAAAATTACGTACATTGTTTCCATTTTTTTATGAACAAGTGAATTAAGATACAAGCTAATGTACGTTGATCCACTTGTTGACTGAACGAGCATGAGAACTTATAGAAGTTGTTGATAAGACTGCTCGTAAATAAGAAGATTTCTCTTCTTTTAAAGATAAAGCGCACTAAAGCGTACACCTTTCTTTTCTTTTAAGGAACAGGGCCTGAAGTGTTGTCAGCAAACGCCATTAAAACTTTAAAGAACGAGGCTTGAACCGTTTTGTTCAAACGTCATTTTATCGTTGAAGAGCGATGCCTGAACTGATTGTGAACAGACGTCATTTGTCGTTGAAGAGCGAGGCCTGAACTGATGTGAACAGACGTCATTTGTCGTTGAAGAGCGAGGCCTGAACTGATGTGGACAGACGTCATTTGTTAATGTGCATCAGATTAGAATCCCTTGAACCATTGGCTTATGAGATATCAGTCTTTTTGCAACCAAACTCTGAGTCTTTCCTTTATAGGATTAAAAGACGTACATGCACTTAAGTTAAGAGTACCTGCACTGACATTAAGGGTTTAATCGCATTCATATGGGTTAGTGATATCATCATTTGAACCATTTGGAGTCTCACAGTCAACTTTGCTCATGCAAGAGTCGAATAACTTTCTTATAGGAATCCACTTTAGACCAACAGCTGTGAAAATTTTACCTGTGGGTTTCCGCCTAAGATAAGATCTAGGAGATGTTTTCTCATACACAGCGGAAGTCTTTCTGGGAGAAAACCTATGTCCTAAAAAGATATGCCTACCAGGTTTCTAAGTAGGACTCTTCTGTTCTACGGGGTTGTTACTGTTTTTAGTCTTATAGGGTTTAACCTTACTTAGCATGTGAATTTACCTCTTTCAGGAATTTTGTTATACAATTATCATGATTTGCATTAAAGACACATTTATGACACCGTTGAGCAAACAAATGGTTTGGGGAGTTAGAAAAAGAACTATACAACCTAAGTGGATCTACTACGACACGACCATTTGACAGTCACAAACTACTCCTTAGATACAGCAAACTCCTATATATATTGGTTGTTTTGCTCCTAGGATTTGTTTGCTACCGAATTAGATTAGTGTTTTGTAGACTAAGTAGTATTGCATTCACACCAAGGTTTTTAATTCCTATTTCTTTCTTGTGTCTTTTTTTCAAGCTTCCTCTAGATAGTGATTATGAGCCATATCATTTGAACCATACGATTCTTCTTGACTATTCCTAAAATGACCAGGTGCAAATCACATGATGGGGTTTTGCAAGCACATATTCTCTAACTTTAGGCAAATAATGAGGAGTGACTGGTTTTGACAAAACGTTATTCACATCAACTTGGGAGGCAAACCGTGGTTTTGAAAAGTTAGGTCATTCAGATTTAAACGCATTCGGTTGTCTAACGAGACTGATGGTTCGAGGTGGTTGTAAAACCTGTTTCCCAAGATTGAGGTTTTGCAAAACTTAGTATCCACGCTATTCCTTTTACTTCTTACTTCGTATTTTCAATGCTACATTCGCAAAAACCTTCCTAGAATCTGAGCTTTAAATCAGGCATTTTTCAACAGTCATTACTATTTACGTGAGCAATCAGTGAGTCATTATGATCTTTCGTCTGAATTCGGTCTTTTTGATAGAACCATAAAGTTTCTTTGATAAGTCTGTTTTAAATGCTCATTTCCTTAATTTAAGTTCTCATTCTCTGCAAGTAAATAGCCACACTACTTTCTAGTTCAATGTTATTGTTTTCCAAAACATCAATTTCTTGTTCACTGGCTTCATTACTTGCATCCTTCACACTTTTAATTTGATTCTTTAAGTTGCAAATTAGTGTAGTTCAAAAAATTCACAAAACTCAGGAGCATCCTGGTTTTTACATGGTTTGTTACTTTGAAAACTTTCTTCCTTTTGTTGCATTGAAAATTTCAGTGAAATACAATGTTTTTCAAGTTGTAAAAATCTGTTTGAAAGTTCATTAAAAACTTCTTTTTCAACCATATCATTCGTTTTGAGAAACTCAGCCTTAAGCAAAGGACTTTTTGCTTGATATTGTTCAGCATCCTGGTCAATCTCTCCTCCCCTATGACACATATTTGTTGAATCAGGAGTGGTATTGCTATCAACCTTTTCCAACAGATATGTGTCATAACTTGGTTCAGATTGATTAGTATGCTGTTGTACATTAGCAAGGACATTATGTTGAGCAGTCAATTGTACCTCAGCAAATAGCACTTGGTCATTTACTGGTCTGATATCTACATCCACAGCATGTGTGATATAAGTCCTTGAACTGCTGCTTGTATCATGCTTATCTGACTTAGTCCCACTGCATTCTGTAACAACTAAACTAGCATCCAATGCTTTACTCGAAACAGCCTTACTCTCTCTTGACTGCATCTGTCTTTCATTCATCCTTCTATCATACTGTCTTTTATGACGTGTTCTTTCAGCAAGAGACTTCTTAACATTACCCATGTGTAGGAGTAGTGTTTCTCTAAACTGTTTAACTTCGATTCCAGTGTATTCAGCAAAATACTTTTCTGTCATTTGACTGTCATAATCCCAAGTGGATTGCGTGTCGATGAACATCTGAAATTGTTTATTAATCACGCAAAAGGCAGCCATAGATCTATCTCCTTGAAATTCATCTTTGTCAAGTTGCTTTTCTAGTTGATCCAAGTTTAGTAACAGTATGCCTGTGAACGTCTGAACATCTTGTTCAAAGAGTGTCGCAAATGCCCGTTCGAAACATCCATTGATTTTTAAATCATTGTATGACAGAACCTGGAGATGTGATTGAAGTAGTCGAAAAGATTTCATGCAACTTTCCTTTGCTTTGTGTTGCATTTGTTGCAATTGATACAACTCTCTCTCTTGTGAATTTGAATTTGAAGATTCCATTCTAATTCAATGTGTGAAATTAAATTAAGGATCTTAAGTAAATTAAGTGATTTTGTTGTGGTTATGATGAAACAATTAACGTTCACGGGATTTTACAAATCTATGACTTAAACCGATAAAAGAATAATCTTTTACGGGATTTTACTAAATCAAGAAGAAACCGTGAAATATTGATTAATTGTTGTTGGTGAAAACTATTTTTAAGACTAAAAATTAACTAACTAAAAAAAATTAGAAACATGAAAGACTAAAAGTGAAACGTTTTAACAAAGAAAGGTTAAGTTTGAAAATGTTTTAAAGTCTAAAGGCTAATAAAAAATGTATAGAGAATTAAAGGGTAAAGTAGAAAGAGTTTTAAAAGCTAGGGGCTAATAGCAAAACTTTTAAAACCTAAATGTTAAAAGTGAAAAATGTTATGAAGTTTAGGGGCCAAAAGTGCAAATTGTGAATTATAAAAAAATTAAAACGTGTTTCCCTCTTTATCTTCTTTCTTCTTCCTTTGAAATTATTAAAGAAATGCAACGAGTGTAAATTTCATCTTGCGGACTCGTACGTTTATCGATGATTGAATGTGAATATACCACGATGATCGATACGAGTTCACGATCGCAATGGTATAGGAAAGAAGTCCCGTAGTTAACCGACGTTGATACCCGAAAAACCCGAAATCAATACGAATGAGCACGAATGAGCCCGATGTTCATAATATGCTTTAGTATAACTCGATTAGTTGTGTTTCGGTTTTGACAAGTTTCTATACAAAACGCAACCAATCACAAAACGCAACCAATCACAAAACGCAACCAATTTCACAAACGCAACCAATCACTCAGATAAACCGCAACCTTTGTAGAAATTTGGGCAGAGTTTCGATTAGATTTATTGCATATAGGGTCTTCAAAACGCAATGGCAAGAAACATTGAGTCAAAACGCAATGGTTTTTTCCCCTGTTTACACAAAACGCAATGGATTTTTATGGTTTTGTCTCGTTGCAATACAAACAAAACGTCCTTTCGCTTCTGATAAAAACATGGATCTGTTTCCTTTGTTCAAACCGTTTTTTGGACCACACAACAAGATAAGCCAATCCAAAAACTTGGAATTACGCTCTTACACAAGTAAATCAGCCACGAAATTTTTTTTTTATTATTTTTTTATTTTTTTTTTTACATGAAAATAGGCTACGAACAAATAAGTTGTTATCACGTTGACAAGGAAAGTACAAGAATTGTGTTCAAAAATAAGCTTAAACCGACAGATACCAAGATAAGACCAAGAGACTTATGATGCTAAAACCTAAATAAGCTCAAATACGAACTATGCATAACCCAAATAAACTCAAATAAACGTTGGTCAAGAGTAGGCCATAAACATTATTAAAACACAATTATTTTTACTCTTCAAAAGATATACTTTAACAATAGAAAAGAAACATGGAAAAACTTTTATGGTTTTTGTAAATAAGACGCAAACAATAAGCTACAAACTAGTTTATGATGAGAAAGACTACACCTTATATTGAAAACGAGTATCAAAAACTAAGCTAACCAAGACGCTTATGCCTTTAAAGAGCATAAAACTATACTAGTAAAAAGTGATGCCCACAGTTTGGTTACCAATTACACAGCAGTTTCGAATATTAAAGATATGGTCAAAACATGTCCAAGCACTCATTCATACTGCTAAAAAAAACATACATCAGAATACATGAGTGAATAAGAAAGTGAGTAGCCAATAAGTTGTAAAAACGAGTTATGATGTATTTAAAAAAAAGAACATTTTAGCCTAATAGAGTTGTACAGCCCAACCCGTTTTAGAAATTAAAAGAAAAAGAAACGAGTATAATGAAAGATTTGAAAATCAGACGAATGAAAATAATCGAATAAGATGCACGTAAGCCGAAAGTAATAACTCAAAATACCACAACGAAAAAAAACAAAGGAACAAGATATGAACCATGCCATGATACCAATTGTAGGTTCCTATAATTCACACAAACATGAACTAGATAGAGAGAGAGTTAGAGAGAGAGAGAGAGAGATGGATGGAGAGAATAATGAAAAATACACTAAAGAGTGTGTCAAATGATTTCTTCCAAACACCCACACCATGGTGGAAGGGTTTTAAATAAAGTATTACAAAATGCCAATGAAACGGCTATGTAAGGGCTTACAGTGGGTAAAGACCCGACCCAACACCATAAATCATACTATTACTAACAAAACTACGAGCTATGCTAAACATGAAAATACATGGGGTGACCGAGTCTTTTTCTTAAACCTAACAATTATAGCTGAATTGGTTTCTCATTTTGCATTCTATTTGGTGTTTAGAGTGTAGGATCTAGTAGAGATGGCCTGCACTTTGTGAACTTAAGGTTTGATTCATCTTTGTCCAAACTGCATCAGTAGGAATTTTTGCAAAAAAAGACATTTTCATCATCAATTTTCAGAAAGTTAAATTAGTTTTTAGATCTTAATTTTTAGTTTACTATTAGTTCATAGGTCATAGTCTATTAAGTTTTAACTTGTTTTCTAAAAATAAGCTCATTTGCTTGCCTGTTTTTAAGCTCAAAATTTAGAATTAGTCTTTTCAAAACCAAAGTTTACTCAGAATATACTGAGTACAATAAGCTGTTTTCAAGCCACTTTTTCATTGAGTAATTGAATTTCAAAATGTTTTGTAAAAACTGTTTCATATAGCTTTTTGGCCAAGGTTCAAAGTAATATAGGCTAGATTATCATAAGGATCTGTTTGTGGGCTTAAAAATAAGCTTAAAGATGCTGTTTGGTCTGTTTGGATTGTAGTTTTAGCTTAAGTGCTTATTTTAGATTTCTAGCTTATATCCCTTAGTTTTTGCTTAATTTTTGTTCAAATTAGCTTATTAGATTAATATTTTAGTTTATTGTCATAGCTTAAATAAGGTAGGATTAAGCGTTATTAATTCTTTGCTTAAAAATAAAAAACATAGTTAAATTAGAATAAGTAGCTTTTTAATCAGGCTTTTTCTTTACTTATTTGATTTTCAAAAGCTTTTTAAAAGTTGTTTAAGTAGTTTTTCTAGGTATAAACTTTTATGGTGTAATAAGTCCAAGAAAATCCATAAGGATCCTTTAGCCTATTGAAAAAATAAGCTCAAAGGTGTCCTTTATAGGGCTGTTTGGGTTAACAGTTTTTTACACCATAAAGTGCTTATTTCTTTATTAAGCTTACTGCTTATTGTTATTGCTTAATTTAAGGTTTAGCTTGGCTTATTCAGGTTCGTATAAAGCCCATTTAGCATTTTGTTTTTTAGCCATTTGCTTAATTGAGCTTATTTCTTTCTATGTAAAATTTCAAGTTAATTTACGCCTTTTTTTTTTAGGATTTCAGATCCTATCTAGCTTATCAATTTTGTGGCTTATTTTTTGTTCTTATGTGCTTTTTAGACATAGCTTATTGTCTGTCTTAGCTTATTTGTCAACTTTTAATTTGCTTATATCGAGCTTTAAAAAAATACAAAACAGTTTAGTTTTTTTAGGACTTAGAGTATTTTAGCTTATTTTTCTACTTTCGCTTATTTATGTGGCTTATTTGAGTTTATAAAAAATGTTGCATTTGTAAAAAGTCTTTATTTTCAAGTTTTCAAAAAGTTTAAAAAATGGCGAAAATAAAAACACTTGGGATAGTGGGAAGCCCCGGGTGAGCAAGGCTCGAACCCGGGACCTCTACCACCCTCACCAAGCGTTTTAACCCCCACACTCCCAACCATTGTGCTACAATAGCTCATCCGGTATACCTTTGCAAAATCTATTCCCTAAAATAACTTTTTTAGCTCTTAAGTATAATAAAGTTTTGTATTTGCTATATACACGAGGCTTTATTCGATAGCTGTGTTTCCTAACTTATTTTTTAGATTCCTTATTGTTGAAGCCTATTTTTTCAAATTTTTTCATAATTTTATAAAAGCGATTAGTACTTTTTATCTTTTAATTTTCTTTAAAATCGTTTTTAATTCATAAAAAATTATAAAAAAAGTCAAAAAATATAATTCTTTTTTAGAAAATTTTCTTTTATCATATAGTTCCTAGGAAAAATAGTTTTGCTTCTGTAGGGTTTAAATTGCAAAATTTCATTTTTTAAAGAACGGGATTCATTCCCGTTCACGTTTTCGTGTTTTTAAACTCAAATCAACTCCGTTTTCATTCTAGTTTTCTTTAATCTTACTTTCTAGTTAATTAGAGTCTATTAAAAGTGAAAAATTCATTTTAGGTTTTATTTATTTGGAAAATTTAGGGTTATTAGTCACCGTTTAGGGTTCCCTGATTTTGCGTTTTTATTTAAAGTTTTAATTTTTCCGTTATTAAAGTTAGGTTTAATTGTCCTTTAATTTGCTCACTTTTAGGATTTTAGAAAACAAATCATCTTTGAACCAATTCAAATCATTGTCCAAACAACAAACGTGGTCTCAATTTCATAAATCTTTGGGAAAACGACCCGGTAATCACTTACCGGTAAATATACGTATTATTATATATATTTGTGAGAATTTTCCTTACTACCTTTGTCCTCAAGGGTAGTTTGGTAATTTCATATCTATCATATCATTTTACTCGTATCAATTTTTGGCGCCGCTGCCGGGGATTTGTGATTAAGATTCTTTCGTTTGAAGTTTGTCGATCGTGATTTGGAGAACCTTTCGTTTTCGAAAGTTACGCTTTTAAGTAAATAAAAAAAATTAAAAAATATAAAAAGTTAAAAATATTTTTCTTTTCTTTTTAGTATAAGTAGAAGATTAAAAACAAAAAAATAACAAAAATATTTGCTCTTCTGGATTTTTCGATTTTTCTCGTTAATTTGTGAATATATATAAATTTTTTAACCAAGTTGGTAAAAGAACACCAACAAATAATACCTTCAACTGAGGTATTATCCATCAATAAGTTCCCGAACCAAAGATTCAAAATTTTTACCGTTTGTGTCACTTACGAAAAAGGCGCACCTCTTTTGTAAAATTTATTTTACTTAAGAGAGTTACCCTAAGTTTGTTGATTATTCGGTAAACAAAAATATTTCCTTTTCTCATTTGCTTGTTTAGTGCATGCGCACTAGAAATTCCAATTTTCCAAATAATTCAAACGTAACCATTCCGAGACGTCGAAATAAAGGACGTGCTCCAAACATAGTCGAACCCGAGCTTCGTACTATCGTTGCACCAATGGCGGAACGTACAATGGAAGAACTGCTCCGAGCACCCACGGAAGGGTACGGAGAAGCTATCGTTTTACCGGAAATTAATGCGGATCATTTTGAGATTAAAACAAATTTGTTACAATTGGTTCAAGCAAACCCGTTTCACGGTTTAGAGAACGAAAATCCTCATGCTCATATCAATAGTTTCAAAAGGATTACCTCGACTCTACGATTTAGGAATGTACCAAACGATGTGATTAAGCTAATGATGTTTCCTTATTCACTCGAGGGGGCTGCTAAAACTTGGTACGAGAAAGAACCTCCTAATTCAATCTTGACTTGGGAGGATCTCGTTACCAAATTCGTGAATCAATTTTTCCCTCCTTCGAAGACCACTCACTTAAAGAATAAAATCTCTCGTTTTACCCAAAAATTCGATGAGTCTTTTAGTGAAGCGTGGGAACGATTTAAGGAAATGCTTAGAGCTTGTCCTCACCACGGATTTACGGAGTTAACTCAAGTTGATACCTTTTATAACGGTTTAAAACGACACGAAAAGACTCCTTAAATCCGCGGCAGGTGGAAATCTTTTGAGTAAGACGACTAGAGAGGCCTTGAATATAATTGAGAATAAATCAAAAGTGCGTTATTCACGAAACAAACCAAATGCTTCTAGGATGAATACTAATAAGATAAAATAAGACTTCAGGAAAGTGGATAGTACGACGGATGAGAGAATTGATAAGCTTGCAAGATCACTTTCGACTTAGACGAGCTATGTTTGCTAAGAAAGTTGTCACTCCCGCTCTGGTTAAAGCGGTTGAGGAAACTTGCGTTACTTGTGGTGGTGCCCATTCTTGGTATAATTGTCCGACTACCAATAACAATCAAGCTAGTATTTGTGAGACTACGAGTACTTACAATCAAGTTAACCCTCCAAACCGTGTTAGTAATCAAATGGCACAACCAGGTTTTGCTTCGGTGCAAAACAATTGGCAAATAGTTTAATCAAAAGCAAAGGTCAAGGGAATAATTTTAATCGGGAAAATAATTTTTCATGGTAATCAAGGTTTTCAAGCTCAAAATAATCATGCTCCGAATTTTCAAAACCAAGGATTTCAAAACCAACATTTTCAAGTGCCTAATAATCAAGTTCAACAAGAAATTTCAAATGATTTTTCGAGTTACAAGAGGAATAACGATCAAATGTTGAGAAACATGCAAAATCAAATCAACTCGTTGAAAGGGAGACTAAAAAATGAATCAAAACACGATAAAATCTCAACAAGCCGACATGATGAGATCAACAAACTACCTTCAAAATAATTGCAAAACATGATATGATGGATTTTTTGCAGAACCAAGCCCTCAACTTCGTGGGTACACTTCCGAGTAATACATTCAATCAAAGGGTGAGATAAAGCAATCACTACTCGAAGTGTGTTGCTTAGAGGGACCCTCGATTCCTACTAATCCTTCTCCTAAAAAGGTAGTGGAATGAGAAACCGAGGAGATAACGGATAAGGAACAATCTAATTTCCAAGGAAGTACCGCTCAAATCCCACCTCCGGTTACCCCCATTCAAATTCCAGAACCAGATGTTCCAAAGACTTTGCCTAAAACCACTCCCATTCCGAAACCCGATGTTCCAAAGAGTTTACCTAAGCCACATATTCCATATCCTTCTCGAACTAAAAGCAAGAAAAGTCTCATGACAGAAGCTTCAACAAAAAGAGAATATTTTTCAAATGTTTTCAAAGTTTTGCGTGTTTGACATAAGTTTCCGCGGATGCTTAACCTTTTGAGCCATGATTTGCTCCTACGATTTAAGAGTTTTGCTCATGAATAAGGAAAAGTTTGCTTGAGTTACGCTAAGATACCGTTGAACGAGAATGGCTAGGAGAGTGCAGCCTTAAAAAGCTTCCCGAAAAGCTTGGAGATCCCGACAAGTTTCTTATTCCATGTAATTTCCCGGGAATGGATGTATGTCACGCCTTGGCCGATCTTGGCGCAAGCATAAATCTTATGCCCATTTCTATTTGGAAAAAGCTTTCTTTACCTGATCTTACACCAACTCGGATGACTTTAGAGTTAGCGGACCGATCGATTACTTATCCTAAAGGAATTGCCGAAGACGTTTTTGTAAAAGTTGGGAAATTTCATTTTCCTACCGACTTTGTTGTTGTTGATTTCGAAGCCGATCCTCGAGTTCCTCTCATACTTGGGAGATCCTTTTTGAGGACCGGTCGTGCTTTAATTGATGTTTATGGAGAAGAAATAACCCTTAGAGTTGATAACGAAGCCGTCACTTTTAATCTAGATCAAACCACGAGATACTCCTCTACAAATGATAAGTCGGTAAACCGAATTGACATCATTGATGCAGTTTGTGAGGAGTATGCTCCAGAATTGCTAGGATTTTCTAATTCTTCGGGTGGCAATCCCACCCCGACGTCTGAGCCATTTACTTCCGAATTCATTTTGGAAGAAATCGAAGCTTATCTCAAGGATGATTCGATTTCACCGGAAATTGATCATGCCGATTGCTGAACCGAGGAAGATAATTTAGTTTTGATCGAAAAATTGTTAAATAATGACCCATTTCAACTCCTTCGATGACCCTTAAACAATGTGAAGTCCTGAGCAAAATCTTCAATTGAAAGAGCCTCCGGAATTAGAGTTAAATAATTTTACCGTCTCACTAGAAACATGCTTTACTTGGAAGAAAACGACAATTACAGTAATTATTGCAAAAGGATTAAAAATGATGAAAAAGATGCACTCCGTTAAAGGTGCTAAGTCTCATAACGGCCATTGCTAGGAAAAACACCGACATCAAGGGAATCCTACCCCTCGATTTTGTACACCCAAATCATGATATAGGATGATTACAAACCACCGATCAAAGTTAAAAGACGGGTTAACCCAAAAATTCACAAGTAATAAAAAAGGAGGTCTTAAAACTTACCTTGATGCCGATAATGATTACCCGATCACTGATAGCCCATGGGTTAGTCCTTGCAATTATGTTCCCAAAGAAAGGAGAATCACCGTTGTATGCTAATGAAAGAGACTGAATTATTCTGACACGTTTAGTTTTACCGGGTGGAGAGTTTGATATCTACTACTAGGAAGTTGTGAATAAGCAACTCGAAAAGATCATTTTCCATTGCCGTGTATGGATCAAATAGATAGAAAGATTTAGCCGGAAAGAGTTTATTGTTTTCTAGATGGATATTCAGGTATATCCAAATACCAATATACCCCAAGACCAGGAGAAAACCAACTTTCACGTATGCCTATGAACTATATCGTGAACCGTACGCATGCCATTTCTTGTTAATGCTCCCGAAAACTTTCCAAACGGTGTATGATGGCCCATATTCCATGATAAGATTCGAAAGCTAATGGAAGGTTTATGGATGATTTCTCGTATTTTGGGACAGTTTGATTAATGCCTCTCCAATTTAGAAAAGATGCTAAAATGGTGTGAAGACACGAATTTAGTTCTTAATTGGGAAAAGTGCCACTTTATGTGTAGAGAAGGAATTGTGTTAGGACATAAAATTTCGAAGTCGGGAATTGAGGTTGATCGTGCTAAAGTCGATGTTATCGCTAAGCTCCCTCACCGACTTACCGTAAAAGGTGTTAGGAGTTTCCTAGGTCATGCAGGTTTTTACCGTCATTTTATCCAAGACTTTTCCAAAATAGCTAGACCGATGACTCGCCTTCTTGAGAAGGAAACACTATTTGTGTTTTCTAAGAATAAGTAGTGATGCTTTTTAGACTCTAAAAGAAGAGGTCATACCGAAGCTCCGATCATATATGCCGGAAAGGAACTACCTTTTGAACTCATGTGTGATGCAAGTGATTTCGCGATTGGTGCGGTTTTAGGACAACAAGACCGAAGCACTTTCACCTATACATTAGCTAGCAAACAATAACAGAAGCCTCAAATTTAATTACACTACCACAGAAAAGAAATGCTGCCGTTGTGTATGCTTTTGAAATGTATCGGCCATATCTTATCATAGTCTAAACGTCATATGTGTATATGATCACTCGACTTTTAAAATACCTTATGAACAAACAAGATGCTAAAGACGAGGTGCTTCCCGAGTTGGGTTTCTTCTCCTACAGAGAAAATTGATATTCACCATCCCGTGATAAAAAACGAAGTGAGAACCTTGCGGCGGATCATTTATCTAGACTTGAGAATCCTCATAAGGATGTGTTAGAAAACAAGGACATAATTAAACATTTCCTCAGAGACCTCTTGGAGTTTATATCTAGTGGAATACCACCATGTGTTTTTGCGGACATATGCAAATACCATGCGGGGAATTTTATCATCAAAGGAGATGACAACTCAACAAAGAAGAAGGTTTTCAAGACAGATTAAACATTATTTCTGGGACGATCCCTATATTTTTTGTATATGTGCGGATCAAATCATTCGACTGTTGTGAGCATGGCACGAAGCACTGACATCCTCAGAAGCGTTGTTCATGAAGGACCCACCGGGCCATCATAGTGCCAATCTCACCGTGGGGGCACGAAAGGTATTTGATGCGGATTCTTTGGCCTACCATAATCGAGATGCCCCCCCGTACATGATTAAATGTTTGTGAACGTATCAAAAAACAAGGCAAAATTTCACAACGAGATGAGATGCCTCAAAATGCTATCTAAGTTTGTGAAATTTTCGATGTATGGGGTATTGATTTTATGGGACCATTTCCGTCTTCACATGGGAATAAATACATCCTCGTAGCCGTTGATTATCTTTCGAAATGGGTTGAAGCAAAGGCGCTCCCCATAAATGATGCTAGAGTTGTAGTTAAGTTTTTGAAATCCCTTTTTGCCCGATTCGGAACACCTAGAGCTATTATAAGCGATCGTGGGACCCATTTTTGTAATGATCAGTTTGCTAAAGTAATGTCTAAGTATGGGGTCACTCATCGTCTTGCTACCGCTTATCACCCTCAAACGAGCGGTCAAGTGGAGGTGTCCAATCGTGGTTTGAAACGTATTCTAGAAAGGACGGTTAGAGAAAACCGTGCCTCGTGGTCCGACAAATTAGATGACGCTTTGTGGGCATTTTTATAACTGCTTTTTAAGACACCAATTTGTGTTGATCCATACTGCTAGTGTACGGAAAGTCTTGCCATTTACCTATCGAGTTAGAGCATAAAGCATATTGGGCTTTGAAACATGCTAATTTCGATCTTAAAACCGCGGGTGATCACCGGAAGCTTCAACTTAATGAACTTAATGAGCTTCGTGATCAAGCTTACGAGAATTCTTTGATTTATAAAGAGAGGACGAAGAAGCTTCACGACTCAAAGATCAAAAACCACATTTTCAATGTTGGTGATCGAGTTTTACTCTTCAACTCTCGTCTTAAGATATTCTTTGGAAAGCTTAAAACTCATTGGTCAGGACCTTTCACCATCACCAAAGTTTTTCCATACGGAACTATTGAGTTATCTCAACCCGATGGTCCAAACTTTAAGGTGAATGGTCATCGTGTGAAGCATTACTTCGGAGAGGACTTACCACCCAAGGTAGTCTAGGATCTCCACACTTTCTCCAAGGACGAATGAATTCGGGGATCGAGTCAAGCTATGTGACTCGGTTACCAAAAATAAAGCGCTTCGTGGGAGGCACCCCATGCTTATCCTTCTATCTTCTTTCTTATTTCTATTGTGATGTGAGGAGGCTTGTACTCTTCCGATTCTAGTTGTTTGTACTTGTGATTGTTTGCAAGATTCACCCAAAATTTTCTGAAGACTCTCGTGTTCGGTGTTTTGTCCCGGTCCACTCGAGCTTCCTAGCCTTTGCTTGCCATTAGTTTGGGGAAATCCGATATCCTAAGATTATTATCGACTAACATTTATCTTCTAGCATACTTGATAAACGGCTTGAGATTTTTGTGATACTTTCTCCACGCTTGAGTTATGCATTCGACCTTTTTGAGTTCTAGTATGGGGTTTTTTAAGTCTTAGGCTAGGAAACATTGAGGACAATGTTTAATTTTAGTATAGGGTAGTATATCTTCGATATAATCTTACCTACCTTTGCCCGTTGCTCTCACGTACCCTGTTTTTCCCACAAAAATTAAAAAAATATATAAAAAATTTTAAAATTTTCAAAAATAAAATAAGTGTTTTTGTCACAATTTTGACTTTCCTGCTGGGTAGAATAAGAATAAATTTTGACCCGATCGAGCGTGTTGAGCTCTAGCTTGTTCCTTAACTTTTAGGCTAAGCGTTCGCGGAAATTCGCGAAGAACGAAAAATGATAGAGTTAAGTATGAGTAGGATGCTAAGCAAGGATTAGCTGGAAATCTTAAGAGCTCATGTATGTAATTTGTGGCTTTTTCTCCCATAAGCTCTTAACCGGATTAATAATACGTGCTGTTTTTGGAGACTAAACTTAAATCAACAATTTTTATGTAATATATAGCAAAAATTTTAGTCTTAGTTCAAACTTATACTTGAATTTTTCAAAAAGAAGTCTTCTATATAAAAAAATAAAATAAAAAATATAATAATAAAAGCTGTGGGCTGATAAAAGTTTGCTGCATCTTGCCGGCTCACAACCGATGTTGCAGCCTTCTAAAAGGTCGAGGGTTATAATTGCATAAATGTTTAATATTAAGTTTGAATTAATAAATAGATTTCTTTTTGTTAAATTCAAATATGCTTTTGAACTTTGACTATTCTATTTTAAAGCTATGTATATACGAAAAACTTGAGAGTATTTGAAACCTAAGGTCCGTGAGTCCCGATACTAGCACTAGTACAAAAAGTGGTATTGGTCACACCAAAAATGTGTGACTATATACATATAGTCACACACGCGAAAAGTTTCGTGTGTGACAAAAGGTCGCGCGGCCGTAGGTCACCTACGGTCACGCATTCGAGTTAGTCACACATAAGAAAGCTTTAGTGTCCGTATCCACGTTTTTTGTGTGACTAAATAGGTACAATTTAGTGACCGTAAACAATGTACAACCAACAAAGCATGTTTTTTTTATATATTTAGTCACATACAATTAAACATAGAGTGGCCAAAAGTGTTAATATGTGTGACCATATGGTGTTTAAAGTGAAGAAATGTGTATTTTGTGTGACTATTGTTCATCCAATGGCCACATGAATTTTATGTTTGTGTGACCTTTTGTAATATTTAGCCACACAAAGCATGTTTGTTTTGGGTATTTAGTCACATACAACTAGGCATAAAGTGACCAAAAGTGTTAATAAGTGTGACCATATGGTGTTTAAATTGAAGAAATGTGTATTTTGTGTGACTATTGATCATCCAATAGCCACATGAATTTGAGGTTTGTGTGACCTTTTGTAATATTTAGTCACACAAAGCATGTTTTTTTTGGGTATTTAGTTACATACAACTAAGCATAAAGTGACCAAAAGTGTTAATAAGTGTGACCATATGGTGTTTAAATAGAAGAAATTTTTTTTTTTTTAGGTAGAATTTCAAAGACATATACTTGACAGGGTTTTCGCAGCATGCGCTAGCAGTTCTCAAACCGGAGGCGTCTCAAGTAGACAAAGCATGAAGTGAGTGGAAATCCAGTGAATTAAGAAACCCACAGATTATTTGAGAAATTGTTTTGAAAATCAGTAGAGTGGTCACTCAGAAAAGAGTTTTGTGACACATCGAAGGGTTTTATACATTAATTCTAATTTGTCATCAGAAACACATTTGTTGAAAGATATTCTCAGTCATTGTGCTCGAAAATCAGGTGTTGAGACATTGACGGTTTTTCAAAAACTATCGTCAATTACTGCCTGGAAACAAAGTTTGACTCATAAAGATTGAACAATCGTTGCTTTTATTTGTCACAAGTTTGATCCTATGGATTCACATGTTACCTCAAGAGCTTTGGTGTATATGGCACTTGTTGTGCTTAACAACTTTATAATAGAGCAATATGATTAGTCACAGATTGATTAGTATGCTGTTGTACATTAGCAAGGACATTATGTTGAGTAGTCAAATGTACCTCAGCAGATGGCACTTGGTCATTTACTGGTCTGATATCTGCATCCACAACATGTGTGATATAAGTCCCTGAACTGCTGCTTGTAATATGCTCATCTGACTTTGTCCCACTGCATTCTGTAACAACTAAACTAGCATCCAATGCTTTACTCGAAACAACCTTACTCTCTCTTGACTGCATCTGTCTTTCCTTCATCCTTCTATCATACTGTCTTTTATGATGTGTTCTTTCAGCAACAGACTTCTTAACATTAGCCATGTGTAGGAGTAGTGTTTCTCTAAACTGTTTAACTTGGATTCCAGTGTATTCAGCAAAAAGCTTCTCTGTCATTTCACTGTCATAATCCAAGAAGTGCTGCCAATCGATGAACTTCTGAAACTGATTGTTGAGCACCCAAAATGCAGCCATGGATTTATCTTCTTGGAATTCATCTTTGTCAAGCTGCCTTTGTAATTGATCCAAGTTAAGGAACATCGTACTTGTGAAAGTCTCATTATCTTAACCAAAGAGTGTCATGAATGCACGTTTGGATACTCTCTTGGATTTTGATTCATCATATGAAAGAACTTGAAGAAATGAATGAATTAGCCAAAAAGATGTCATGCAACTTTCCTTTGCATTTTCTTGCATTAGTTGCAACTGATGCAATTCTCTCTCTTGAATGTCATCGGAAGCTTTAGACATGATTGATTGATTGTGTTATGATAATCATTGGATCGGTACAATGATTAGTAATTGTATGTTAAAAGTGATAATTGTTTGTTAGATTAGGTGATGTGTTGTTTAGTTATGATTTGGTTTGGTTGAAATGATTTAACGTAATGAAGATAATAAGACTTAGGCAAAACTCGGTGAAGAGTCTTAGACAAATCTCAGTGAAGAAGCTTAGACAAATCTCAGTGAAGAAGCTTAGACAAATCTCAATGAAGAAGCTTAGACAATCTCAGTAAAGAAGGTTAGACAAATCTCAGTGAAGAAGCTTAGACAAATCTCAGTGAAGAAGCTTAGACAAATCTCAGTCAAGTCTTGAGATAAAACGCAGTCAAGAAATGAAATGTACAGAGTCTCCCCTAGGCAAAATGCAATATGGGTCTTCAATTAGGCAAAACACAAAGACAAATCTCAGTCTAAGGCAAATCTCAATAGACAAAAGGCAGTGCAAAGACAAATCTCAATAGATAAAACACAAAGACAAATCTTAATAGACAAAACACAGAGACAAACCTCAATAGACAAAACGCAGAGATAAATCTCAATAGACAAAACGCAGAGACAAATCTCAATAGACAAATCTCAATAGACAAATCTCAATAAACAAAACGCAGAGACAAATCTCAAAACCAAAACGCAGGAACCAAAACGCAGAACCAAAATGCAGGAACCAAAACGCAGGAGACAAAATGCAAGAACCAAAACGCAAGAGACAAAACGCAGGAACCAAAATGCAGGAGACAAAATGCATGAAAGGGGGGAAATGAGGAAAAAAAAAAAAAAAGAAAGAAAAAGAAAAAAAAAAAAAAAAGGGGAACCAAAACGCAGGAACCAAAACGCAGAACCAAAACGCAGAACCAAAACGCAGGATACAAAACGCAGGAACCAAAACGCAAGAGACAAAATGCAAGAACCAAAATGCAGGAGACAAAACACAGGAACCAAAACGCAGGAGACAAAACGCAGGAACCAAAACGTAGGACCAAAACGCAGGAACCAAAACGTATGAGACAAAACGCAGGAACCAAAACGCAAGAGACAAAACACAGGAACCAAAACGCAGGAGGCAAAACGCAGCTCCTAATAAGACAAAATGCAGTACTGTACTCAGTACTGTTGTCCTTTACCTAAATGACAAAACGCAGTGTACATTTTCTGACAAAACGTAACCAAGAATATGCCAGTGAGACAAAACGCAATGAAGAAAAATACGACTTTTACCACCTAAAAACACCTAAAAATCACCCTTTTGAACGTTTTTGCTTAGTTTCTTTTGCACAACTTGATCCTAGAAGGCTATACCAACAATAAAAACACCAACTTTAACACCACAAACGTGAGAATCAAAGAGTGTCAAGAATAAGACCATAAACCTTCTAAAACCAAACTTTTGATCTAATCTAACCAAGAAAACGCACACACAATCTAGCTAATCATCCCATGAGCTCTGATACCAATTCTAAGATATTGGATATCATAACACAAGGTAAAGATTAGGGGTTGGCCTTATATTATAGAGAGAGAAAGTAAGATTTCTAGTAAGAGAAAACACCTTAAGTATGTGTAATATCAAATGAACAACCAACCCCTTCCCATGGCTAGAAAGGGGTATAAATACATGTGTTTAGAGGCCCTAATAGGCTATGGTATGGGCTTACAAGTGGGTAAAAGACCCAGCCCAATACCATGAGTCATACGCTTACGATTAAACTACGAACTATGATATTCTAGACAATGCACGGGGTGACCGAGTCTTTTTCTTAAACCTAACACGATGAGTGATAAGAATCTGCTATCAAATGAAAAGATTAAGGACAAGGCGTAAATGAGTCCCTGATTTTAGCACTTTGACTTTGACTTCCTTGGTCTTAAGTAGGAGTTTCCCCAATTTTAGCATATTGTCAATATTAGTATTTTCGGTTACTTTTTCTACTATCTATATATATTGGGCAGTAGACTAAGAATAAGGCATCGAATAATTTTCTACTCTTTGATGTATTAGGAGTTTGGTCCTCTCTATATGGACTAGTTGGTTTCATTGAAGTTTCTATGTTCAGATTCTGTATTGTTCTTCAATAAATCATACCTATCATTCCTTTTTCACATAACCTCTTACCCTCGTTCTAACATATTAGTATCATACCTATCATTCCCTTTTCATATAATTCCCTTTTCATATAACATTTTGGTATCGGAGCAGTGATCTAGAATGGTGACCACCAGAAATACTACCTCCCACAACGAACAACCAAACCATAATGACACATCTTCACCTTTACAAAATCCCGACAACCTCGCACAACAATTATCTTCCATTGCTTCTAAACTCAATGCTCTTGATGCTCTTGCTGCTGATGTGGCAGTTCTTAAGGCACAAGCAGGCCCTAATGGACCCAATCGGGGTAAGTTAGTCACCCTTGGATCTCGTCATAGGGATGAGGATTCAGAAAGTATAGACTAGTACTGTAACTCGACAAGGAGACCGTTCACCAAAATGGAATTTCCCAAATTCCAAGGAGGTGACCCTCGCGGTTGGATTCTAAAAGCGAAAAAAATACTTTCGCTATTATGAGACCCCAGACGAATCAAAGGTGGAAATTACTTCCATGTACCTAGAGGGTGATGCACTGGACCTCTTTGCATGGATCAACGCCGATCATAACCATCTTTATTGGGAAGAATTGGTGAAAAATTTACATGAAAATTATAGCCCAGCAGAATTTCAAAACCCGAATGAACATTTGTACAACATCAAACAAACTAGCACCGTACAGGAATACAAATAAGAATTTGCAAAAAGAGTTGCACGAGTTCACGACTGGCTAGATTATTGTCTCTTGGGTGTTTTTATTAGTGGCCTCAAGGAAGAATTGAAAGTGGACGTACGTATTCACAAGCCAAGGAACATCTTCAAGGCTGTGAGCTTGGCACTAGAGTTTGAAGAGAAAGTCTTGACCCACTAGCAACCCAAGAACATCCAATTCCTTTAACGACAACAAACCGAGTTCGTATTCAACTTCTTCTCATGACCCAAGCAAATTATCAGCCACATACCCAAATGCATCATCTTTAGCGCAATCTCAGAATTGGGAAAGCGAAAGACAAAACCTTTGGGATAAAGGGCTGTGTTTTCGATGCAAAGAGAAATTCGCACCCGGACATAGATGCAAACTAGCTACCTTCTTGTTGCTTGAAATTTCAAATGATAATGAGCAGCTAGAAGATAGAGAAGTGGAAGTTAATGAGAATGAGTATGAAGAAGGTATAAATCAGCAAGACATGGCTGAAATATCTTTTCATGCCATCCTTAGAAAGACTTCAGGAACAACTATGAAGGTTGAGGGAACACTTGAGGACAGAAAAGTATTGACACTAGTTGATAGTGGCTCAACTCACAACTTCATCTCAGCGTTACTCGTGAAACAATTGGGATTGAAGGTGAGTACGATTCCTTTTTTTAGAGTTCAGATCGGGAATTGACAAATAATCCAGTGCAATCAAATTTGCTGTGGCCTTTCTTTGGTATTACCGGGGTTGAAAATTACAGAAGATTATTTTCCCTTTTGCATGGGAGGAGTTTATCTTGTTTTGGGAATCAAATGGATAACATCTCTAAACACGATACAAGCCAATTGGAATGAGTTGTTCATGATTTTTTATGTGAATGGTAAGAAATATAAATTGCAAGGAGTATCATCAGTCATCAAAACAGATGCGTCTTTTCAATCTTATTCAAAACTTCCCGATGCTACTTCAGATTCATTACGACCACGAGTTAAAGTTAAGGAAAATCAAAGAGTTGATGCTCTTTCAAGGAGGCCACAACATCATGCAGGTCAATATCTACAATTTTGCCTTGAGGACAAGGCAAGTTTTTAAGGGGGCAGTACTGATAAAAATCTGCTATCAAATGAAAAGATTAAGGACAAGGCATAAATAAGTCCCTGATTTTAGCACTTTGACTTTGACTTCCCTGGTCTTAAGCAAGAGTTTCCCCAATTTCAGCATATTGTCATTATTAGTATTTTCGGTTACTTTTTCTACTATCTATATATATTGGGCAGTAGACTAAGAATAAGGCATCAAATAATTATCTACTCTTTGATGTATTAGGAGTTTGGTCCTCTCCATATGGACTAGTTGATTTCATTGAAGTTTCTATGTTCAGGTATTGTTCTTCAATAAATCATACCTATCATTCTCTTTTCATATAACTTCTTAGCCTTGTTCTAACAATGAGTGTGCTTATTCTATATGTTTCTTCTATAGATGATTCATCGGAGGTACTTGGAAACTATTACTATATTTGTTTGGCTTTAGACATGGGAATGGTTTTGTGTAAGCTTAAATACCCTTAATAATTTACACTATTACTCTTTTTTAGGATGATTATGAGATGAGTGAGGGAATCTTTTCATTCTAATTATCCTTTGGAGCCTCATGTTGTGTATTTTGGCTTATCTCTTGAGGAATGGAGCCAGTTTGACAATTGATGATGAAAATATTAAGGAACAAATTTGTATTAGGTAAAATAGCTAGATCATGGATCTTTGTATTGATTGTTAAAACTTATGGGAAATTAAATATGATGGTGGTGTAGAAATAATTTTATGCATGTTATTTTATTTTTTGGTTGTTTTAGTAAACGTGTACAAAATACCAGAAACCAAAAAAGTGATCTGCAGTAATACATGTATGCATATCTCTTATGGCATGCACATAGATATTTGGTCAAAATCGAGTAATTCACCAATGACATTTTCAAGACTGGATCCTACTAATGTTGGATCAGCGAAGAGGAAACATATCCCTTATGCAAAATTAAGTTGCTGGTGCAGAAAGCTCTATTACTTGTGGATATCTTGTAGATAATGTTGGTTGAAATAACTTATGTTAACTGGTTTGAATAAGTAAGCAAAGTGGCATGTAAGTAACGAATATGTGTGGATGCCTGGTCTTAAACTTTAAATAGTTGGCCTTTGCCTATTGTGGTGTTCTTGGAGTTACCTTTAGCTAAATTTCCATTACGATTATGTTGAGCTTTCCTAAAGATGGCTCGTTAGTCGATGTTAATAGATTAACAAATTTCTGTTAAGGTTATGTTGTTTTTAGCTTAAGATGGCTCGTTAATGGATGGTAATAGATTAACAAATTTACGTCACGATTATGTTGATTTTTACCATTATGCCGAATCTGTTTACCTTAGTCCGTGTTTGGGTAATTTTACTCTTTAGAACTACTTATTAGTCTTGTTACTTAGGATTAGTGGAGTATGAGAACCTGATGTAGGAGATACTGTTTGGAATAGCTTATCAACTTTCTCATATATGCTGTTACAAGAGGGTGTTTGAGATTGCTTAGGTTTTCTGTGTATGGTGACAGCAAGCAACTTTAGGAAATAGTTTGCTTATTTTACGTTTGTCTTGTATTAGTTTTCATGGAGTTAAAAGATGAATGTTAGTGATACGAATGTAAATCGATATGCACAGGTCTTGATGGAGATTTCTAGGATCTTCAATGATCAAGCAAGCATCATGATATAACAACCATTCAAGAATAAAAAGAACAAAGAAGATATGGGGTGAACCCTTCTATTAATTTCTGATATATAAAAGTGAAAGGTTACTTTGATTACAGAGAAATCCTATCTATATATAGTGAATGAATCGGTGTGAATGATGAAGAGGTGTGATGGTTCTGTTTAACCAAACGACACATCCTTTCTTTTATCAACCGAATTATTAACTGTAACCTAATGGGTTTGGGTCTGGGCCTAAGCCAACAGACTTATTTTTTTCAGCCCCTTAAACAAAATTAACAGATTATGTTTTCCAACATATTCCCCCCTAATCTGTTAATCTTTGTTTCTTCCAATCTTCTTGTTCTTGATTTCTTCCTGTTCTTGATGCCTCGATGTCTTCAATCTCTAAAGCTTAATGCTTTCTATGTCTTCTCAAACTATACCAGGGTCCGTCCGGTCATTTAATCCTTTTTGATCTCCATAGTGACTTCTGGGCATATAAAAGTGAAAGGTTACAATTGATTTACAGAATTTCTACCCTATATATAAGGAGTGAATCGGTGTGAATGATGAAGAGATACAACGTTTTAATAAAAGTAAACGTTATAACCCTAAATATCTAATAACCGTCCTAATAACTGACATATGGGTCAGTTTATGGGCTTTTGACCCATACATGAAATTCTGCAGCCCCTTTATCAAAGATTAATGGATTATAAGTCCAACATATTCCCCCCTAATCTGTTAATCTTTGATTTCTTCCAATCTTCTTGTTCCTGAGATCATCTTGAAGTTTCAATCTTCATTGGCAGTATGATGTATGCATTAGTTTGTGCTTGCCTTCCTCTTCCTCCTTGAGGGTAATTCCAAAATGCTCGACTCTTCCTTTCTCTTTTGCAGCCAACGATCCATCCATGTTACCATCTCCGTGGTAATCTTCGAAGCGCCTAATGCCTTCGTATCCTCCAGTGGGATTTCCTCGATGATCTTGCTGCCTTATAATGCGAGACAAGGGCTTCCAAATAGTCAAGGTAGCATCTTTGGATCTCTATTCCATCGGATCTCATTAATCCTAGGATCTCTGCAAGCGCTCTAAATTTTCTGGCAAAAATGCATACCAAAATCTTTGAGTCTGCCTTCATCTTCCTTTTTTCAAAAAAAAGGCATGATCTTCTTTTCCTTCTTTTCTTCCTGTTCTTGATGCCTCGATGTCTTCAATCTCTAAAGCTTAATGCTTTCTATGTCTTCTCAAACTATACCAGGGTCCGTCCGGTCACTTGATCCTTTTTTATCTCCATAGTGACTTATGGGCAGGTTTTCTCTTAGCCCTCATCTGCGAGTTTGCAGAAATCTCCGAACCGAGACTTTGTCCATGGTTACTTAATCCTGTAACCTTGAAAGGCATCTCAAATCTTTGCCTTGATCCACCAATATTGTGGTCTTCTCTAAAAGTCTCTCGTTCAATCGTGGTAACCCTTATAGTTCTTTTCTCATCCGCCTTTCTTTCTCTTTTGAGGAGTTTGTCTCTGTGAGGCGTTCTCTTTCTCTTCAATTTGACATCTTCTTCAATTGGCATCCATGTTCGCGTCTTTTTAAAAAAAAATGCAGGTTTGATTCTTGAATGATGGTTGAATCATGAATTGTTGTGTTGCATGATCCCTTGGGCTCTGATGCCACTGATACGAATGTAAATCGATATGCACAGGTCTTGATGGAGATTTCCAGGATCTTCAATGATCAAGCAAGCATCATGATATAACAACCATTCAAGAATAAAAAGAACAAAGAAGATATGGGGTGAACCCTTCTATTAATTTCTGATATATAAAAGTGAAAGGTTACAATTGATTTATAGAATTTCTACCCTATATATAAGGAGTGAATCGGTGTGAATGATGAAGAGATACAACGTTTTAATAAAAGTAAACGTTATAACCCTAAATATCTAATAACCGTCCTAATAACTGACATATGGGTCAGTTTATGGGCTTTTGACCCATACATGAAATTCTGCAGCCCCTTTATCAAAGATTAATGGATTATAAGTCCAACAGTTAGAGGGTTGCATATCTTTTATCTAAGGTGTTTATAGATAAAGTCAAACGATTTGAAAACCTATCCAAAACAAGGTGCCATAAAAATATATTTACCTTTTGGGGAAAAAACTTGGACCACCTAGTGCTCGGACTTAACAAAGGAAGAAGGCAATTATCTATGTGGTTTCTCATGGCGTTTACCGTAAAAATGCCACTGGGGTTGATACTCCTGTGCCAAGAATCAGGTTGATTACTCAAGCTAACATTACCTATCTCAGCCACCATAGACAACAAAGCTTCTTCATTTTGGCCCCCTAATTTTGTCTAATCCAATTCCATAACCAGGTACCATCTACAATCCTCTCCCTTATAAAGGAATTTAGATTAGAATCCAAATGAAACAATCCGTTATATCTTAAATGTAACATACTGTTTCTTACCCAATCATCAATCCAAAAACGTATCGAAGAACCAAATCACACCTTGTGATGTAACGTAAAAATTGGGATAATATCTCTCTCATGAAGCTGAAAATACGAGCCCACTATTTTATCCCATATACCTTTGGTTTTGCATCCTTCTCCATCCATACCCGCATCTATCCCATGTATAGCTTTGATCACACAAGCCCAAAGAACATCTAGGTTATTAACCAAACGCCACCTCCATTTCTGAAGAAGAGCAAGGTTGAATGCTTTCAAACTCCCCACACCCAAACCACCTTTATCAAGAGAGGTCATAACCTGACCTCATTTTACCCATGCCATTTTCTTCCGATCTCCACTATCACCCCAAATGAAAGATACCCGAATAGATTCTAGAGTTTTAAGAATGGATTTTGGACATTGTAAAAATTGACATATAATATATGACAATACTCCCAACAAAGCTTTAATTAATGTTAATCTACCTCCAATGCACAACAAAGTGGCTTTCCATGATGATAATTTCTCACAAAACCGATCAATCAGAGATTGCCAATTTGCTATCAAATTCATGTTAGAACCAATTGACAAACCAAGATAAATGAACGGCATAACACCTTAAGCGCACCCTGTAGCACGAGCCATATCAACAATATCATCCAAAGAGACTCCAATCCCATGCACGTTAGATTTAGCTATATTAATTTTGAGATCGGATGCAAGATAAAATACAGGTAACACCCAAATTATATTGTCCATCTCTTGCCTATTCCATTCGAAAATAATAACGATGTCGCCCACGTAAAAAAGATGGATATATTCATTTCTGAATCACCCACCTTTGTACCTCGAAGAAGACCTGATTGAACCACATCCTTTAACGCTAGATGAAGGCCTTCCATAATATTAATGAACCAAAATGGGCTTAAAGGATCGCCTTGTCTTAAACCACGCTTAATTGAGAATTTAGACGAGGGACTCCAATTGACAACAATAGAAGATCTAGCTGATTTCAAGCATGCTTGAATCTAACTCCGCCATTTAACACCAAACCCAAGACTCACTAACATATGATCAAGAAACTTCCAACTTACACAATCATATGCTTTTTCAAAATCAACTTTGAATATCATGAGTTTTTTATTCCAACTTTTATACCAATCCATAACTTCACTGAGTATAAGAGGGCCGTCAAGAATTTGCTGACGAGAAATAAATGCCGATTGCTCATGACTCACAACTTAATCTACCATTTTAGCTAAGCGATTTACTAGGATCTCCACGATGATTTTATATTGAACGCATATTAAGGATATAGGCCGAAAATATTTAATATGAATCGGGTTAGCTACCTTCAGAATGAGCGTAACAAAAGAGGAGTTGAAACCCTTAGGCATCACGTAGGAGTAAAAAAACTCACCATAGAAGCTTCAATATCATACTTGAAAATATCCTAATATGTCTTAATGAAAAGAAAAGAGAATCCATCTTTGACTTCCACATTCCCAAACGACTGCCTTGATCTCGTCCATATTCACCCTATATTCCAAAGCACTACACTCTGCTTCATTAAGTCTCGATTGAGGCGTAACATGAGAAAAATTCATATTAGACGCGTGATCATCAAACTTTTCCTTATAGAAATTTAAGAACGCCATTTTTATCTCTTGAGGATTTATCACCCATTCACCATTTATCATAATACCTTTAACCAATTATTGATTCGTTTTTTGTTTCATTATTCATGGAAAAATTTGGAATTCCCACTTGACTCTCGTTTTTGAAATGTGTCACACCCCTAAATTCACTGCAGCGGAAGACTAGATTTGGGATGGTGACTTCATGGCGTGAAGAGGACTTGTTACGCGAGACAGACCTCTACTTGCCAATATACCAATGCAGATTCCCTACATATTCTGTAAGATAGAATACCTGAGAAAAACATTGCTAAAGTGTCAACATAAAGTTGGTGAGTTCTTAGGTTTTGATGTTTGATAATAGTGATGAACCACAAGATTTATAACTAAGGTATGAAATATAGTAATCCTATATATCAAAATGAAAAGCATTTACTATTGTCTAAGCTCATGACACCGAGGCGTTAACATGTATCATCATAGACAAGCCCATGTGCACAACTAGGGTCAACAGTTTGTTGGTGTTCAGGCATTTGTGGTTGAGTCGTTTGGGTGGCTATGGTAACCTGCTCAATGGAAGGGATATTTGTAGGGTTATCTTGGACTGTATGGTCAGATATAGTTCCTTGGTCCCCATCACTGTCATTTGATTGACAAGATGAGTAACCAGTGGAATTTGCATTAAACATAGTTCCAAACTCCCCATCACTGTCATGAGATGGACATATGGAGAAAACAATGGAACTTATAAGCAATGTTCTCACCCCAAAAGATGATTTAAAACAGTGAAGTAGGGGCTATGAAAACTCACCTTGTCGGTTAGTCGCCTGGGACTGATAATGGTTCATTGCACGTCAAAAGTAACTCAGTCACACACCTAAGTAATTATGACAGAGTCTGAGTTTACATTCTAAAAATACTTAATGTATGAAGTAGTTTATGCAAATGGGTCGTCAAGGACACTAGTCGTTTATGAGTTATCGTTTTACATTTTCAAAATGTTGATTAAACCGTTGGCTCTAGGGACGACTTTACAACCATGAGTATCTATACAGGAATTGATACTATTACGCATCGTAACTTATATTTAGAGGCCATGCATTTACAACAAGAAAATATAATCATTATCATAAGTGTACTTAAGTTTATATATTTTTCTTACGCTTTTATATGATTTACATCGTAGCGCCGTTCATAAATTTTGTGTAATTATCAGTTTAATGCCACGGTTTTGCTCGACTCGTTTAATTTAATTTTTAATGATTATTCATTTAAAACGATTAATAGAACCTTAAGATTTGGAAGGAGAGGAAGAGGAGTATTTTGAGGGGTGGGGGTGGGGGGACTCAAAACAAGCGGATATTAGTCCCTCTATTTTCCAAATTAAGTAAATTGCCAAATTAACCTTTTAAACTTTTATATGACCGTTTTTAATCCCTTGACTTTTATATTTTAAATTCTTTTAAATTCCTTATAACTTTTTCATTTTTAAACCCGAATTAGGCAAAAATAGTTTTAGATAAACCGCGTTAGTTCACTTTAACACCCCAGTGTGATACTTGTTTTTCCGTTGTTACCAAATTTTAAGTAATCACAAAATGTTATTTAGATTTGTCCATTTTATTGAAATAATTATTGTCACGATAAAGAATTTCCCAACCCATTGGATTTGGCTGGAACGATTTTAGGAACTAGAAAACATGCAAGTTCAACCACTTTGCTACGTCTAAATTTCATAGAGTATGATAACATGCAAGTTGTATAAGGTATCACATGCATTATTACAATACAATACCAACAACAACCACCATGGTCTACAAGAACCTTTTTCTTTTTCCTGGTTTCTGTCACAGCTAAAGCCCAACAGTGGTGTTGTACCCGACGTTGGTTGTTGTAGTTTTCCTTCTTCACCATACAACCCATAGTATGTATATATATATCAAATTACATGTCCCTACATTCTTTTCTCTTCATTTTGCTAGGCACAATGAGACCAAACAACAGTGAGTTTTTTATACTCACTGTTTTCGGTTTCTTTTCTTTCGTAGCAAGACCCACAATATATATATATATATATATATATATATATATATATATATATATATATATGATAATATTAAATAAATATGTATATAATATAATAGTTCTATCTATTTTGCATGTTTATGACTTGCATGGTTAGCAACGAGAAGACCTAATCTCGAGACACAAGGACGACCTTCTCGTCCCTTGCAAAACGCACAGCTGCAACAGCTCGCCATGGCTCGCTTGGGTGCAACATGAGTTAGGTCTCGTGATGCAAACTGTGCCAAGGTATCATGAGGTCATGGTGCGAATCATCAAGCAGGTTATATGAAAACCCTAGTTTCTACTTGTCCCTACTGCCAACATTTTGTATTATGATTGTGTTTAAAGTTAAACGCAAAATGAGTCCTTAGATCATTGCTTGTTTTCACACGCACGATATGTTGTCTACAAGACCTATTATACGTCCGCGATTTATCTAGGCATGGCAATGAACTAGGTCTTTGCACGCGTGCGTACATAATACCTAGCATGGGCTATGTGTCGTGTGTTAGTCACGCAAAAACTGAGGCTTTCGGCTAGCTTGCCAAGCCGGACGTGCTTTTGTTTTTACAAGGGTAAATAACATAGCATGATGAATGTTAAGCTACAAGAATGACTTACAAAGGTCCAAGCTTTGCTAGATGCAGAAATGACGGAGGTAAGATGCTCGAACCACACATCTTTGGGTTTGCTACTCTCCTTTTAACCCCACGCCCCATTGCTCCTTGCCCTCGACGAAACTCGAACATCGAACCGTATTGCCTACTTCTCGGTTTCAATATTTAGTGGTGCCTTAAATAAAGAGTTGCAGCAACAGTCCTCATTTATACACAAAACGTTTCACTAGTTACTGAAACTTTTCATTTGCATGAGATATGATATTATTGATAATAACTATTAGGGAATCTAGTCATGATTATGTTTTATAAAACTGTTGGTGTCATTGTCCTCATGACACCATTAAGAATGCCTGCTATCTTTGACTTCATTAGTAATTTTGGATCAAGTATGGCATTGAAGAGAAGAAAGGTACCAAGTGATGAACGTCACCCAATTTCATGTTGTTGAAAAGAAATGAGAAAAACTAGTGAGGGTATGGGTGGAAGTGTGAATGATTGTGGTGTATTTAATTAACATTATCAGTTAGTTGTTTTTATATGTCATGTAGAAAGTATAGTCCTTTGAAATTAGATTAAGGTAGTTCAGGTTATTAAATTAATTAGTGGTTTTATAAAGTAAATACAATAAAATAGGCCTCGTTTCACAAAAATTGTGTAATAAGTAATGGTTTTTTAATCCGTTACAGTCTAAAATATCCTATTAAGACACAAGAGTAATAATGGTGAATTCGCGTGCTAATTAGAACTTTCATGACAGGGAGTATTGCATGACCGATCATATAATGACTTCTTGTTAAAGATTCTAACATAAAATTTGCCAAATTTCATACACGTACATACTTTTTCTTAAATGAAAAGTGAAATCAAATCTTCGGGGTGCCCACAGTCTCCCCAGGTTATAAGATTCGTCCTGAAATTAAGACCGTTGTAGGTAGATCGTGGATTTGCCGCACCTGAGTGATGGGTATTTGTTCTTGGATTGGTCCTCACGTATCCCTAAATGAATGTCTCGTCATTGGGATGAGCCTATACGACAGAACATTGGGAATATATCCGTTGAGGTAATAGCAAAATCCTAAATCATTTCCACTTCCCCTTTTGTCTTATAAATGCCACCTCATTTCTCTCAAAATTATTCAAACATAGATCCTCACTACAAAAAAAAATTTAAAAACTTTCAAATGGCTTGTTCGCTTCCTCATTACTGATTCCGAAGTCGAAGGCCTTGGTGCAAACATGAATTAGACGAAATAAGGTACTCAGAATGCGCTTTTGATTACTTTCGGTTGGGAAGATCATGCGCTATTAGAGACAGATCTTAGAAAAGCCAATGAGAAATGCAATTACATTTCTTAAGAGAGCCGTGCCTTGATTTGCACTCTCTTAAAAGAAAGTTCTAATAAGGATCGCAAGCTGCATCTTTCTATGTATGGGAAGGCGGTACAGCTAGAGAGACAAATGGGTGCTAAGTCGGATTGGTTTTGGGAAAAATACTCCATCCGTACACGCAAAGGTATAGGTTGTTCGTCATCACAAGATAATTGCTCTCTTACCGAGAAAGAGTTACATCAACTCCGTATGGATGAAGAAGCTCTAAAAGAAATGTTGGAAGAAGAGGCCATGAACAAGAAGGTGCAAGAGGAGAAAATTAGGCAAGAACAAGCTGAAAATAATGCATTCTTTTTAGAATTTGGGGTAGTGAGATACACTCAGAATATGAAGTCCATCGATTAACGGTCTAAGGGATTCTGTAACCGTGTTTATTTGTACTGCTTTGAATAAAAACCATGTTGCCCTTAAACTATACCATTGTATTTTCCACTTTTGCAAACCAAGCGGTTATTATGTTAGTAATCTAGTAATTTATAATGAATGCGTTTGTTCTCTGTATTATCACAACATTTCAAAAAAAATGTTTGCTTCGTGACTGTTGCCTGCCATAATACCATTTGCATGGAACAATTATAGTGATCCACACAGTATTTTTAAAGTGTGTTTGCTGATAAATTCGTGAACTGAATAATTGAGTGAATGTGATTACTAGTCCCTCTACGGTATAAAAAAAGTGGTATAGGACAATGTTATTAATTTGTAAAAAACTTTCCCAAAGTAATTATTTTAAAGAGATTAAATAGTAATTCAAAAGTTTTTTCAGTAATTGATTTACCTTAAGGGTTTGAAATAGTGATTTTAAATTTTTTATTATATGGGGTTGTCCCGCAGCCCTTTTTAAGTCAGAAACTTTCGCCCTGAATTCAAGCGTCTTATTCGTGGCATGGGTTAAGAAAAGGACGAAAGTGGCAAGTGGGGCTCCAACGGCTAGAAATGCGGCGAACCGTTACCTTCACTCTATATATATACTTTGTCAATTTCTCAAATTTGTCAAAACGTAAAATAAGTTTCCTTACTTTCAATTTTTCAAATTCGACCCTTAAAATTAAAATGTCGTATCTCGTTTTCCCTTGATTGCGGTTGTGTTCGTTGTGGGGGTTGGTTGTTATTTGGCAAGTGTTCCACAGGAAGAGGATCACCAGTACGTCATTGTAATACTAGGGCTTTATTGTGCCACTACAACACGTGGCGATTGCGGGAAGTTTTTTCATGGAAAAAGTAACTTTCCTCAGTAGGCATGCGGTTGTATTTACCGTTTTGTTTTTTAATCATTTAATTAATCTTATGCTGAATCCACCAGAAAGAATCATCGAACGTTTCATTTTTAACTTTGTTTCGTTTATGTAGGATTGAATCCTCATGATGTATTTTTTGATGAATCGCAGTCTTTCATAGTTTCTTTTGAGTACTTCTTTAAGTGATGAATGTGTAAAAGGTATAACGCGTTCACACTTTTATTATTACGTCGAATATTATTGAGAATATCTTTGTCGACCCAACTTATACATAGTTGATCAGGCTATGTATACCTTAGGTTTACATTGACATCCCCTTATCTTTAGTTTATTTGTTTGTGAATAGTATCATAGTCAGTACAAATAAAGACTCATAGTGTTTAAATTGTCGTTGTTTCCCAAGCAATCTGAAGAATTTTTTTATGTTTATGTTATAAATTTAATTTTGTGGTTTATTATGTCCTCACTACTTTCCTACATACATTGTGGTCCTCATAAAGTTTATGTTTCAACTTATGTGTTTATTTTACTACGTGCATATCGTTTCATATGTTGACGTGTATTATCCATGCGTTCATAAAATTATAATCTCAGCGTATAAGTTATCTCGAATAATTACTTTTGTGGAAAGTTTAGGGTTTGATCTAATCCTCTTGTAATCCATGACTATGTCCATCATGATATTTAAAATCAAATATTTCCTCACAACTTCCGTACCACATAAACGCCGCCCCCTTTTCCTATATCTTTCAAATTTCACTTTACTCACTCCTCATCTCATATTATCGCCCACTTTACCATATCAAGTTTTTCATCTTCTTCCCCAAAACTGTCGGTTACCAATCCTCATGGGATTTCCAATTGAGATTTTCACTCCCGTCATGATCATAATCATCACATCACTCGTTTTGCTGGTCTACCCGATGTGTTTCTTCTCACGCGGCGATGTATCTGTCGTTTTAGCATTTTACATCTTGTTGTATTTCTGATATTTTGAGCATTTTTGTGGTTATGGTATTATGAACGAAAATATTAGGGATCTATTCTTGAATAAGGGATTTTGCATTGTGCTTTTATTGCTTCATCCTTCCCGTATAAACTATATATTACTATGTTACCTGGAGCGAATCACTTCGCATCTGGGTATGATTCGAGGTTATCACCTGGTAAGCCTTTAGATGCATTTTGTATTTCCATTTTCATTGAAAAGGCGTTCATTGATTGTGAATGAAAAGAATTTTGGGCTGACAAACTGTCGAATAGTGCAAGAAAGAATTGAATCTGGTGGGGGTTACTGTTTCTTGTCTGAAGCACGATGATCCTTCAAGTTTCATAGTGTTCATCGGAAATAGTTTCCCTATCTCCATTTCCTGAGCACATGGGTATACTTGTTTTGCACTTAGCAGTATTTTGGATAACGTCCTTTTATTGGCGTATTTGAGATGTTTGTCATATGGCTTAAAATATTAACTATATGGTTTCTACTATACTGGGTAAATGTACTCAGAAGACATCTTAGGACAGAATTGTTATTTCATTTATTATTTTATAAGAGCAAAGTACGAGTCTTTATCAATTTCTCTGCTTAGATGTCTCTTCGTAGACTGGGATACAATGTTATAGCGAGTCTGGCTATTTTGCTTATAGGCCTAACGGGAAGGCTAGACTTTTTGAATTTGTTCATGATCCTCAGCATGTCTGCTCTCGGCATCATCTGCCCTTATCTGCAATAATGAGATCTCATTCTCTGCGGCGGCGAGAGAACCTTGTAATTCGGATATTAGGAGCTCTTTGTCTTCTGTATCTGCTCGAAGAGTGTCAATTTCCACCTCTATGTCCCCCAGTCTGGCCGTCACATCTTCTGGGTTGAGTTCTGATGTCTCGGATGCTGGTTTACCGCAGAGAAAGAGGCAATCTGGGTAAAATGGTGATGATGGTGACCTACTTATCTTTTCGAGATGGTCATTTGATTATGATATTAGCTGTAGAATACTTTGATTTTTAATTCTTATGGGAGAGTTTCATCACACGCCTTTACAGGGTCAAGAGTAAAATCTAGTTTTCAGGTAATGGGTAGCCTGGGAGGTTGGACGAGTCAAGTCGTATTGGGAATGGGAGTGTTTCCGTTGCAACATTCCTGTTCTAGGAGTTTGTCAGGGCATGTATGCTTGGAAAGTGATTAAGACATTTCTCGAATACACCCTACATATGACAAAATAGAGTTTCTACTTCTTACATTCCATAATTGGGGGTAGAGATTACCTTATGGGTGCCATCTATTTTTGAGATAAGATTCATTGTATGCTTTGAATGGTTATGCGCCCTAGGGATTTTCTAGAGCGTATGTCTAGGAGTGTTGGATTTAAGCATTGATACGTTTCTTGTTCCTTTTGGGAACTTTACTTGCAATTATTAGTGGTATCCTTATTTTAAGACCTAAGCCAGTGACCGGAAAGTGTGGTAGGGTTTCAGACAATAGATGCATATCCATAGAGTTCATATTATTCTTGGCTCGGGAGCTGACGTAAACCTTCATGTCACCGGTTCTTCCTGTATGTCTTTGACTGTTATTGAGGCTATTGTCTCTTACTTTTACCGAGCGTGTTTTAATTTGTTTCTATTATGAATTTGTTGTTCATGTTCCCAAATGATGCGACATTTGTCAACTATTGGTGTATTCAAGCGATACGTGCTTTTTGGTAGATTTTTGTATACCTTAAAATACTTTTAAGTGTATACCGACATAGTAGTAGTAGTATATGTATTTCACAAAGGTTCTATAGAAGAAAGCCGCGCATATGAAGTAACGAGTGGTGATTAGCAAGGTATCCCGAAGTGTTTATGTAAGTAACCCTCATAAAACGAGATAGTAAGGATGTAATTACTGACAAAATCCATAATATTATGTAAGTGACTCTTCGTAGTGGGATATTGGTTATAGGGTTAATTATTTGGTGAGAGTTAGGGTAGTTTCCTTGCACTAGGATGATACAAATGCGTAATCCATAGGATATGTTTCTCTAAGATGGTGAATGATAATGTGTAGTCTAATGAAACATGTTTTCTATGACGGACAAGTGGTAACTTAGTTATTTGACAATATGGTGCCAAGCAGTTGTTAACTTAGGAAGTAAATAGTAATAGATACGTTATAATGCTATTACTGATATGTCCTTAAGGCCAGTTATTAGTCTAGAGTTACTAATGCAAACCTTTCTCTATAACCAAGGGCTCTGATACCAATCTGTCACACCCCCAAATTCACTGCAGCGAAAGACTGGGAAAAAATGAGTTTGTGACTTCATTGCGTGAAGTTAGGACTTATACGGAGATAGACCTCTACATGCCAATATACCAATGCAGACTCCATATGTACCGTAATATAGAACACCTGAGAAAACATTGCTAAAAGCGTCAACATAAAGTTGGTGAGTTCATAGGTTTTGTTATTTGGTAATAATGATGAACCACTAGATTTATAACCGAACATTAAATAATAGTAAACCCTATATATCACATGAAAATTATTTACTATTGTCAAGCTCATGACATCCGAAGCCTTAACATGATTTACATAGATTGAGAACGCCCGTGCAAAGTTCAACCCACAACATTCCGTAACTACTCAAATGAAACTGTGTTTGCTGACTAAAGCAGTCCAAGACAAACAGGGATGTCAATCCCAATAGATCTATCCATAACATTCCCACTCACTTAACCAGTCTAATTGGTCAAGCAATTGACGGTTCATGATAAATTGGGCAACATAGCAAGTTGGGTGGAATAGGGACTTAGACCCAATAGTAAATCAGTGAATGCACTTGTGTTCAACTGTTAAAAATAAGCAATGTTCTCACCCTAAAAGATGATTTAAAACAGTAAAGTAGGGGCTATGAAAACTCACCTTGTCGGTTAGTCGCTTGGGACTGATAATGGTTCAATGCACGTCAAAAGTGACTCAGTCACACACCTAAGTAATTATGACAGAGTCTGAGTTTACATTCTAAAAATACTTAATATATGAAGTGATTTATGTAAATGGGTCGTCAAGGACACTGGTCGTTTATGAGTTATCGTTTTGCGTTTTCAAAATGTTGATTAAACCGTTGGCTCTAGGGACGACTTTACAACCATGAGTATCTATACAGGAATTGATACTATTACGCATCGTAACTTATATTTACGAGTCCATGCGATTTACATCCAAAGAAAATATAATCATTATTCATAAGTTACTAAGTTTTATATATTTTCTTATCGCTTTTATTTATTTACATCGTAGCCGTTCATTAATTTGTGTAATTATCAGTTTATATGCCACGGTTTTGCTCGACTCGTTCAATTTAGTTATAAAGATTATTCATTTACGATTAATAACCTTAAGTCTCAAAACATCGGATATTAGTCCCTCTATTTTCCAAATTAAGTAAATTGACAAATTAACCTTTTAAACTTTTATATGGCCATTTTTAATCCCTTGACTTTTGGTATGTGCTTAATTACACATACCTTTTTGCCATTAAAAACAAGCTTAAATAACTAAAAACGTACCAAAAATACATTGTATTTGTATGTTTTGCATTTGTATTTTGCAGGAAACGGATATCACACAAAGGACAAAAAGAAAACAAACAAAACCGAGCATGGAATGGAAAAGACAAAGTCAAATCGAAGCCAAAGTCAGTCAAAGTCAAAAAGTCAACAGGAAGGTCAACCTCGTCAAAGTCAAAAGTCAACCAAATGAAGAAAATACAACTTGAGGGACTAAGATTGCCAAACCTCAAGTTGTATTACAAGAATAAAAAGTCAAGGGCCAAAATTTAAAAAAAGGATATATGAGAATAGTGGGGCCAAAAGAACTGCCAACTTCCCAAAACCATTTTTTTTCCCCGCCCAACAAACAACCCCATATACAACTCAAACTCACAGGTGTCTAACCACCCTTTTATAACCCAGCAAACCCATCACAACCCCTTGGGTAAAACATCTCCCCCTCCTCCACTATCTCCCCCCAGCTTTATAATTTCCATGTTGGCAATCCTTCACCATTTCCAAGCATTTTCGATGGCTGTGATTGACTCAAAAGAAGCACAATAGAAATTAAAGGCTGGGATTTGTTTTAGAATCACCTCACACAACAAGCACACTTGGTTTTTGTCTCTACAAAGAAACACAGAAGAAAGAAGAGAAGGAAGACCAAGAAACCAAGACCTTAATATTTTTTAGTATAAATAAGGCCATTGTAACCCAAGAACGGGGAGTAGTTTGAAGTAGTCGTAATTTTTCTTAGTTAAATTTTAGCCTATTTTTATGAAACTTTATTTTTCCAAGTCCTGTAACTTTAATTTTCGTCTTAATGCAAATTTGGAGTTTTTAAGTTAATTCGTGATTCTCTGTTTTCCCTTTTGTTAACAGCTTTACTTAATATGTTTTAAGTCTTATAAAATCATATAAGTCCTTTGTCTTAACTCAATTACTAAAGTTTAAGTAAAGTCACAAAAAGTCCACACTCAAATATACCACAGCTTATGGATGATATACCAGTTCTGGATGGGCTTATGGACACTACTAGCTTGTCTTTGATAAGCTAGAGCTTGTAGACTCTTGGTTTAACCCTGTTTTGAGCAAGGGAGTTGTATGTTTTTATTTTGCTTATTTACTGTAGAACTGCTTATTAGTGCTTATTTGTTACTTATATTTGCTTATTTATGCTTTATCATGATG
>BQNB010018436.1:35841-68294 GCA_026074375.1 Tanacetum coccineum | reverse complement strand
TGCTACTGTGGCAATAATTAAGGCAATAAGATTGTTTTTAGCCTATGCTTCTTTTGTGGGTTTTCTGGTATATTAAATGGATGTTAAGAGTGCATTCTTAAATGGAACCATTGAGGAAGAGGTTTATGTTACTCAACCACTAGGGTTTAAAGATCTTGACCATCCAGACAAAGTTTACAAGGTGATCAAGGCACTTTATGGGCTCCATCAAGCTCTAAGAGCATGGTATGAAACCTTGGCTAACTATCTGTTAAGCAATAGGTTTCAAAGAGGGAAGATAGATCAGACATTGTTTATCAAGAAGAAAAATGGAGATATTTTGCTTGTACAGGTCTATGTTGATGACATTATCTTTGGCTCTACAAACAAGGAGTTGTGTACTGGGTTTGAGAAGCTTATGAAGGATAAGTTTCAAATGAGTTATGTGGGAGAACTTACTTTCTTCTTAGGCTTACAAGTAACACAAAAGGAAGATGGAATATTTAACAGCCAGGATAAATATGTAGCTGAGATTTTGAAGAAATTCAACTACACAGATGTGAAGTCTGCTTCTACTCTAGTTGATTTGGAAAAGCCTTTAGTCCAAGATGGAGATGCTAATGATGTTGATGTGCATCTCTATAGATCTATGATTGGGTCTTTGATGTATCTCACGGCATCTAGACCATATATTATGTTTGTAGTATGCGCATGTGCCAGATTCTAAGTTGCACCAATGACATCACATCTCTTAGCTGTGAAGATAATTTTTAGATATCTGAAAGGCAAACCATCTTTAGGCCTTTTGTATTCTAGAGATTCTCCATTTGAACTAGTTGCTTATACTGATAGTGACTATGCTGGAGCAACTCAAGATAGGGAGTCTACAACTAGAGGTTGTTAGTTTTTGGGAAATAGGTTGATATCATGGCAGTGTAAGAAGTAAACTATGGTTGCCACCTCTACAACTAAAGATGAATATGTGGCTGTTGCTAGTTGCTGTGGACAAGTACTCTAGATTCAGAATCAATTGTTGGATTATAGGTATAATTTCATGAATACTGTCATTCATATTGACAATAACAGTACTATCTGCATTATTGAAAATCATGCTCAACATTTTAAAACAAAACATATAGAGATTAGGCATCATTTTATAAGAGAATGCAATACTAAAAAGTTAATACAAATGGTTGAAATTCATACTGATAATAATGTTGCAGATCTTCTTACAAAAGGTTTTGATGCTGGAAGGTTTCAATACTTGGTCTCAAGTATTGGAATGCTTAATCCTTAATGTCTAAATCTCTTTATGTCTTTGTAAAAGTTTTGTAAAGGATTAGTACTATCAATGTGTCAGTTAATACTGCTAGTGTATAATTAAGACTGTTAGTCACAACTTAATACTGTCAAGCAGAAAATAGCCTGGAATGTGTTTTTCTTGGTTTTGGACTAACATTTTTAGGATAAGCAAAGCAGTATGAATGGAAATTAATAGGGGGAAGGGGGGGGGGGGAAAAAGGGGGGGGGGGGGGGGGAAAGGGATACAAAAAGGGGGGGGATCACTGGGGAAGGGGAGTAAAATGGGAGGGGAGGGGGGATAGGGGGGATGGGGGGGGGAGGGAGCCACCAACCCATTTCTGTGGGGTGTGGAGTGACACCGCGAGTTCACTTCCCCTATGTTTTTTTATACACACCATTATTGTGATTGTGTGGTTTGGTGGTTTCACAAACTTTTTTCCTAGTGCGAAAGTGACGGGGCTTGTGTGGGGTGTTGTTTGTTTGTTTTTTTGGTATGACATGGGTTGGGGGGGGGGGGTGTGGGAAGTTTCCTATGTCCTTGTTGGTTGTGTTTGGTTGTTGGGGGGCGTCAAACCAATTGTTGGTTGGAGGAACTCCATTTGGCAGGTTGGTCATGGTTGGGTGTGTTGTGACTTGTTTAAGTGGGGTAGTGTTGTTGGGGGGTAGGTTTGTTGTGGTGGGGGTACTTGGAAGTTGGGTGGGGTGGGTCCCCGATCAAATGTGGGGGGAGGGTGGGGGGGGGGGGGGGTGTGGTGTGTAGGGGGGTTGGGGGGGTGGGTGGATGGGTGTGGGGGGGGGGGGGGTGGTTTGTTGGGTGTGGGAAGCTTTGGGGGGGGGTGGTAATAATCTGTTGGTTGTTAAAAGTTGGGGACCAGTAGGTTTTAGTGAAGGAGTGGCGGGTTCGAAGAAGTGGGTGGGGTGGTTGGTGGTTGGGTTGTTCCGCAGGAAAGGTTGAATGATTTGTTTGGTTGGGGTGGTTGTAATTATGGGTACTGTTTTAGGTGTTTATTTGAAAAAGCATGGGGGTAACTACACGGGTGGGTGGCGGTGTTTGGTTTTCGTTTGCCCCATTCTTTGGTGTCGGACCAAGGTCCCCGTGGGTGTTTGGGGGGGGGGGGGGGGGGGGTTTGTGTGGGGGTGGGTGGGGGGGCGGTTTATGGAGGGGCTTTGGTGGTTGCTAGGGGGATAACCAGGGGGGGGGGTGTGGAAAATCAGGGGGGTCATGGGGGTGGGGGGAGGGGGGGGGGTTTATAGTGTTGTCGTGTTGGTGTTGTGTGCTACTCCAGACACCATTAACCGATTGGTGGGTTCAAGGGGTTGGGGGTTAGTGTACTAGGTTGATTGGGCTCCTTCTTGTGTGGGTTGGGAGTTGGGGAGGTTTTAACGCCAACCGTTTGGATGGGGGTGGGTTATCATGTGGGCTTGGGGGGGGGGTGGGGTGGGGGGGTTGGGTGTGGGGGGAGGGGTGGTGTGGAGGGTGTTCTTGGTGGCTTGTGGGAGACAAGGGTGGTGTTGGGTAGGGGGCTGTTAAACTAGATGGCAAGTGTGTGAAGGGTCAGGGGTGGGGGGGGGGGGGGGGTATAATTTGGGGAATTATGGGGGGGAAGGGGTGACTCCATTCATTGTGGTTTTTCTCCTGTGTGTTGTGTGGGGCTCTGGCAACATTGGGTAGCCTTGTAACCTTGTGTGGGGGTGTGGTTTTGGTGGGGGGGGGGGGTTTTTGGGTTTTACTTTTTGTTCGTGGGGAGGGGTGTGGGTATGGGAGGTTGTGTTGGGTGGTGGTTGGCCTGGTTATTGGGGGTATGGTGGGGGCAGATAACACTGGCGTTTTTTTGTTTTTTTTTGTTTTGCCAGTGTGGGTGGTTTGTTGTTAAGGGGGGGGAGTAGTTGTTAATGTTGGGCGTGGGAAGGGAGTCACGACCCAAAACTTGGGCTTACACAAATACGGGCTACATTTTGGTGTTGCCACAACATAATCAGGGTGATTTTTATGCAGACGTGTGGTTATTTGGGTTTTTTGGTTGGGTTTTTTTGTTCGATTTGGTGTGTCTTTGGTTGTGGGTTGATTTATCGGATGGGGGGGGGGTGGTGTGTCCACCTCCTAGGTGGTGCAGTGGCGGTATGGGGTTTGGGGGGGTTGTCAAGGGGGGGGGGTTCGGTAACGGTGGTCTATTATTAGTGGGGACATATGGTGGTGTGGTGTTGGGTTTTATTGTATTGGGTGGGGGGTTGGTTTTGGGTATTTTTTTTCTTTTTAGTTGTTGTGAGTGGTTCGGGTGGTGTGTTTGGTTTTGGTGACCAAAAATGGGCAAGCAACGGTTTGTTTGTGTGTTTGTGTGTTTTTTTTTTGAATGGTTTTTGTGAATTGGGTGTGTTGTCAACTAGATTTTAGTGTTTTTTGTTTTGTTTTTTGTTTGTTCGGGTAGTCATTTTTTTTTTGTGGTGGTGGTTGGTTGTTGTGAACCTTGCCTGTCAGGGTTGTGGATTTACGTAAGGCGGAGTTTTGTGTTTTGAGTCGTTTGTGTTGTCACCCCAAAACCATAGTGGTGGTGGGGACAACTTTATGAGTGGTGGGGTGGTTGCAAAGATGTTGTGTTGTTTATTGTTTTTTTTGTACCTTTTTTTTTGTCGGGTTGTTTATCAGTGTAGGCCAACAGTCTCCGGTCGTGTTGGTTCTTGGGTTGTAAGTTGTATAGTGTTGTGGTTTTGTTTGTGTGCCGTGTGTTTGGTTTGTTACGTGTTTCTTTTAGTTTTTTTTATTGAAATACAGGTTTGGTGGGTTAGTTGTTTATTGTTTTGCATTTTTGGTGTAGACTACCGTCGGGGTGGTACAATAAGGGGTTTTTGGTATTATGGGGTGTAATTTGTGTTATTATGTTTTTTGATTTTGTTTTTTACCTCTGCTGATGGGTACAAAAGCGGGTTTGTGGGGGTGGTTTGTGTCAAATTGTTATTTTTGCCTACAACAATCACCCACAACGGTGGTTGTGGTGTGGGGGGGTGCACTTGTCCTATAGTAATGATTGGGTGTGCAGTGTGCGTAGGTAGGGGTGCAAGGTCATTGTTGTAATGGTGTTGTTTGAAACCCGTTTTTTTTTGAACGAGGTTGGGGTTGTGGGGTGGGGTGTGGGGGAGGTTTTAGGCCAACAGTCGGGTGAGTTTTTGGTGTTCAAGTTCCCATTGTTGTTTTTGGTTTTTTTTGGTTTTGTGACGAAAAATATTGTTTGTTTTCGTAAACTATCACTAAGATGTTTTGTGTTGTTGTGGGGTTGTAATGTGTTGGGTCTTGTTTTTTTTCTTTTGGTTTCTTTTTTTGGGGGTTTGTGTTATGACTGTTGTTTTGTTACCTTTGGTTTTTTTGTGTGGATTGTTGTTTTTGATTTTTATTTTTGTTCACCGTTAACACGGGTGGTTTTTCACCTTTTTGTGTTTTTGTTTTTTTCGGCACCCCGATTTTGGTGGGGTTTGTTTCAAATTTTGTTTTGCCACTCCCGTAATACACTGAGTTGGGGTTTTTTTTTAAGTACCCATTTGTTCCCGTTTTTTTTGTTAACATGGTTTCCGAACCAATTTTTTTTGTTTATATAGTTATGTGTTCCACCTTGATGTTTCAAACTGTTTGACCACACGAAATAAGCAAACCCAAAAACTAAGATTGTAAATAAGCTCAAATAAGCTTGTAAAGGCTTGAAAATAAGCTGAAATCACGAGCACAACATAAAAACAAAAGTGACAGATTTAAGACTAATTCGAGACCATTCGGACACAAATAAAACCGACCCAAGAGTATGTAGCCATGGCTTTTGATACCAATTGAAAGAAACATGTAAACTATGATCCGGTGGTCTTGGTAGATTCAATTTAAGAAGAATCTCCTTGACAGGATTTCCAGCTGAAGTATAGAATAATTCTAACACATTTGTATTAGATTCATCAAACTCAGCATGTTCTCATTACCGGAACGTCTCAAAGCAGACAGCACGATAAGAGTGAACCCGTGAGTTACTATCTCACTGATTGAATAGAAAAATTGATTTGAAAATTAATCGACGTGTCACTTGCTAAAGTGTTTTTGTGACACGTCGAAAGTGTTGATCATTTCAAAAATTCATCACCAATCGTCAATTCATAACCTGGAACAAGTTTGATTCTTATAGAATCACACCATCATTTCTTTCTATTGTCACAAGTTTGATTCATATAGAATCGCACAAGTCGCCTACCATGAGCTTGTTTGATGTTGGCTCAAGCAGAATTTCCATCTTCATTGTGAATTATATCACTCGGATGTTCTGGCAAAATTACAAGGATATGTGTAGGACTCTTAATGTATATCTTGTTATTCAGATTATGTGACTAAGCAAGCATAATTTAACAAGTGTCCTATTGAGATTTATAGATGATGTCTTTTGGCTCTAGACTCAATCGTGCACTTTGTTTATAGTGATCGAAGGCTGGATCAGACTGCCACCTTTTCAATATCAACTAACTCAGAGTGAGAAAGTTGATAAAAATGTGTGTAATCTCTGTGAGAAATGAAACAAGAGTCTGTTGAGAGACCTTGAGTGGCTAGGGAGGGTTGTGCTTAGCGTCACTGGGTCCATGACTGTCTTCAATGTCAGACAACAACTTAGTGTTTCCGATAGTTTATGTATTGACCCGGTTTCTGCCTAAGTGTATGGAAGGCTTCTTTCTTTTCACCCTTTATCCTTACATTTCTTTTTCATTCTTCAACCCCTTCAATGCTTACCGAGACTTCATAACTAACACCTTGTTGGGTTTGTTCCAGTGTTAGCCCGTCTCAGTCCGCATTAAATCCCGATTCTACTTTTTTCTCTCCTTTGTATCATACCTAGAGGTCTTCTTACACTATCTAGTGGATATCCCCTGGGAAAATCCCTTCGGTTTTGGGCTGGAGTCATGGATTTAATACCTATGCCTAACACACCTATGCCTAACCACCTTAGACTCCATAAATAAAGTACAGGCGGGAACTTCTCTTTTGGGTATTTTTCCATCTCAATCAAAACCAAAATCATTGAAAATTTCAATCAAAGTGTTTTAATATAAAGTATCAAAAGAATTACACTTTGAAAGTTGTTTCATCACACTTAAAAGCTACCCCATTAACATGTGCAGTCGGTAGTGCATTGAGTCTTATTAATACAATCACATTTTCAATACATATTAGATAGCATTAATCTCATTTCTCGCCCTTAACCAAACTGTTAGATACCCTGATATTGTTGGAAATAGCACAAGTTGTGATTAACGTTCGGGACTAAATGTTTCTCAATATCTAACAGAACTTGTTAACTGCCCGCCCATAATATTTGAGGGAATATAAAAGACAGTGCTGAGTACAATAATTTGAAAACGTTTGAATTTTTACTAAGTAAATTTCATTCGATAAATGTTGGAACTCGAGCACTCCTTATAATCACCATTAAGTCTACACTATATATATTCTCAAAAGATATTATGTAACGAGGTTTGACCTGAATGAAAAAGAAACATCATATGATAGAATCGTATGGTTTCTTTATACAATCCGTATTCTCCTATCGTATAATCACACCAACCAACTTTCTAAGCTCCTCATTAACCTTCTCTCTTTCAGGAAGTTGTCAATCTGATCTTTCTCTGTCTAAGCACTCTTCGGCATTGCTTCAACTTTCTTTCCTAGTTACGAAAGTCTTTGCTCCAAACTTCGAGTATAACAGATTCTGATACGTATGTAACTTGAGCTTGTGTGGTTGGTGATGTCGGTGTTGATGTTGTCTTAGCTTCCCCCTAAACCAGCAATCCTTTCTTGAGTAGATTCAGAACTTTCTTGCAAGCCGCATCAAGCAGTCTTGATGTATAAAGCCCAGATATCCGAAGTACACAAATAACTCGAAACCGCAACACCAAAGTCAATTAAGTCCCGGATGTCCGTATTTCTCCTTACATGATAGTGATGATATAAATTGTAACACCAAAGTCAACTAAGTCCCGGATGTCACAATTATTCCCTCTAAGTAGTTGAAATGATAACACCTAAGTCAACTAAGTCCCAAATGTAGACATTTCTTCCTGCAGGATACTGACTATTTAAAGGAATCATCATACCTATGTGTACCTCTTTTATCAAATATTTCTACTCATTTTAAGAATAAGCTTAGTGATTGACCGGTTGGGCAAGACACTAATTGAATCAGAAAGAATTCTTCTCACGTTTTAAATAATTATACTCCTAACACTTCCCCCTGGGGACTCAAATGATGCATACTGGCTAATGACGAGATGTCTCTTCCACCATGTGATTGAAATAGTGCACCCGAAAGATTCAAAACAGCCTAAAATCAAAAGAAGCTAACCTCAAAAGACAAAAGAAGCTAACCTCAAAAGAAGGCCAAGGACACTATCAAGTATACATCTACTCCTTCCCCCTTGCTGGTTTCGACACGTCGGAATCAGCAAAACCTTATACGCATACATATTCGAGATCGTGTTTGAAGAATTAATAAGCTTAAATCTATTCCGTGAGAATCAACTTCAAGGCTTTTAAAACTATGAAAGTATTTCCAAGCATTCCTAAGTCTTTTACAAACTATGAGGTGTTGGCAATATTGATCGAATGTAGTTTAAGGCCTGAATTCACTAAGTCTCAAATTGCAAATAAGTCCATAAAGATTTAAACAAATGACATCTAAAGCTCTTGAAGTTAATATAAATTAACTCCCCTTGAAATTGTTATCCGTCATTATCAAAAACTTTATCCGTTTATTCCGTGACTTATTTTGAAAGACCATTTTAAAAGATTGTTTGATGACGCTTTCTCCCCCTCAAATAATGACCCGTTTTCTATTTAAAGAGCTGTTGTCATTGTTTGAGTGGTCGAATTGTCTTTGAAAATCTTTTTGTGATTACTGAAAACACTGATTCATTGTGAAGACAACTTTTTACCAAAAAAATAAGATTTCTCTTATTTTAACACATAAGCGCACTGACACGTACACTTATGGTAATATAGGAAGCACGGGTTATGTTGCAAAGTAAACACAAGCCTTTGCATGGTTATAAAGTAGACCATGCCCGAGAATAAATTCCCGTTGAGAGGTCAAGTTTCCTTTTTGACGGAATACTTGCCTTTAAGATGATGCCCGGGTTACTATCTGAAATAATAGCAAGCCATTGGGCATGTTTTGAAAACATTTGTAACTTCTGCTCGAACTTCATTTACAGCCTCGTATCATTATTGAATGACATTTTTAAGACATCATTGTTGAAAGACTATTTCTACGACCGTAAATGTTATCGATTTTCAGAAGTCATGACTTTTGAAAAACTGTCTTTTTGTATTTTTCTTCATTTTTTTATTTTGTATTTTTGTTTTTTGAAAATTTTATATAAAGAACAGAAAATATTTTTAGGTTTTTTCTGAGTTATATTATATACATATGATACAATAGGATATTTCGAATAGGGTACCACCACTATATGTCACGTCATCTGCTACTTTTTCAAAGTCTCCGGCATAAAACTTCGTTTACCCAGGTTGTTGATTAGAAATTCATCTTTTCTTGGCCACTGGAGCTTTGGTGAAGATGTCCACCACTCAATTGAACTACGTAATTGACAAAGTAAAGGTTGGATCACACCCATTTTCAACATGCTCCTTGATGGGGCAAAGGTTTGGAAAAAAAAAAAAAATAATAAAATAATTTTCTGAATGGTTCTATATGCTTGGTTTGGAATGTTGAGTTTGTCTGCAGCATAAGGCAATAGCGCTTTTGTTATCACAGTACATTGCAATTTTTTTGAATTCAACATGCCATAGTCGGTAATGTTGTGATCTCATTCAAAGGACTTTGGAGCACGAAACAACGGAAAAAAAAAGCAATATATCAGCCTTCCGTACTGGATATCGCAGCGCTTTTCTGCCTTTTTGACGACCAGCTCACAAGTCTATCACCCAAAAGTTATATACTACCAGATGTGCTACGGCGTGTATCTTGACAACCAGCATGATCTGAATTTGCAAATGCTGTTAGTACAAAGGAAGAATCCTTCGAATACCAAAGTCCCTGATGTACGGTTCCTTTTAGATACCGAAAGATCCTTTTTACCGTATTTAAGTGATCTTTCGGTAGGACAGAGAATGATACTGGGCAACACAGATATAAGCAAATTGTAGTAGGTTAGGTCTACGGCTGTAAGATAAAGGAGGGTGCCAATCTTACACGTATAGTGTGACGGATCCTATAGCTTTTCCTTTCTTTACTCCTCATCCAGTTTTGGATTTCGCCACCATTGGGGTATCCTCTGGGAGATCACAAGATTTCAAACCATATTTCGTTAGTGATTCAAGAGCTTGTTTAGATTGGTGTATGAAGATGCCTCTTGGATATTGAGAAATCTGTGTCCTTAAGAAAATTGAGATTTTACCCATCTTCGACATCTTGAAGTTTGGAACACCTGATTGTAGTAATAGATAACATTGTTTCAGGGAGTTGATGCAGAAATAGTGAAATGTCATCGACATATTTTTATACCATGTTAGTAGTTCCTGCCTTCTCTATGGATGTTATAGAGTTGGATCCTCTAAGCCTTGAGTAAGTCCTTGGGATTCTGGATTGTCTGTAATCTACAGATATTGCCACGGGAGTGGAGATGGTTTCAACCTATAGAGCTTTTTGAGGTGGTACACGTAGTTAGGTTTGTGTCTAGAATCCAACAAATCCGTCTGGTTGGCTAACATAAACTCTTCCGTAGTTACAATTTAGAAATGCACGTCTTCAAACCATCTGATAGACGACCTTGTTCTTTATGAGCAGCTATCACAAAAAAATTTGTATTATAGCCAGATTAGTCTTCGCAATCCAGAGCGAAGGACTCTTCCAAAATCAATTCCCTCTTCTTGACGATAAACTCGAGAGACCCAATGAGCCTTGTTTTTTAGAATACCTCCCTAATCTCATCAAGCTTAACCTTATATATCACTTTAAGAGTGATGACGAATGCTTTTAGGAGGAGGAACAAAGTTCCCAAAACTTCAAGACGTTCAAATTCATGATGTTCCTCTTGCATAGCGCTTCAATCCACATGCTTAGAGTTTAATGCCGTTTTGTAGTTTTAGGTTCGATGATGTGAGAAAGCATCATTAGTAGCAGGAAATAGGCTTGTTCATGGAGTGGTAGTCATGTGGTGAAGCTGGTCTGTTCGAGTTTGCGATTTAAATTATAAGTAGATGAAGCCTTAGTCCATTTTGTATTGTGTTCAGAAACTTGTGTGATCGGGGAGTCTACAATTGTTTGAATAACATCCGATGATGGATTGATCAGAAAGCAACTTCTGATTGGAATACCAATAGTTACGGATCATTACCATATGTGCGACTTCATATCAATGATTCTCTTCTTCAACATTATGAGAAATGATTGAGTTTGGTTCTTGGTGTTGTCATGAGAGTTACTTGGTGATGGTGCCATTGATCAATGTAGTTGGTAGGTGAGCTAGTTGAATACAACATGTTCTGTGTAGTCTTACTGCAGAATAAGAGTAATTGACTTCTGAATTGCTTGTAAATCAACATAAGGTTTAGGGGGATTAAGTACTCATCAAAATTGGTTGAAATAACAAATCCCAGTCATGATTCGACAGTGGTACAAATGGTGTTGAAGAGGAGGGTTGGCACGAGTCCTGAACTGACTGTTACGGATCATATCATGAAGAGGCGGGTCCTGAAATGCTGTTTTCAGAAAGCCATCGCAGGTCAGCTCATCAAGTCAACATGAATGGTTTCAATTATTGTTCTCGTTATGTCTGTAGTAATACAGAAATGCTTTTCTTTCATGGGTGCATAGCCAATGAAAATGCCAATGTCAGCCTTCGGTTGTAACTTACCCAAATTCTCGCTATCATTCATTGGGTAGCAGAGTGCACCAAACATATGAAGATACGATAGATCGGGAGGTTTGTCATGTAGAAGTCGTATGGTGTTTTACCGTGACGATGAAGTTTCATAGGAACGTTTTGGTTTAACAGGTTAGTGGCAACCAGCCCTTTTAGGGCCCATAGAAATAACAGGAGATTATTGCATAATTAACCATAGTGCGAGGTGCTTCAATTTAGCGTACGATTTCGTTCTTTCAAACAACTAGAGTTTTGCTGTAGAGAGCATGCAATGATGTTTCATGAGAGATGCCAACCTTCTATAATATTCATGCATTGTTGATTTAACAACTCAGATCAATTATCTGTTTCTGATGCGTACGGACGTGTTTCCTTAAGCCTTACTTGGATCATCTTAAAGTTGTAATAAAAAAATGAATCTTAATCTTTTTGATCGCTAACATTTTATACCCATGTAATTCTAGAGTAGCTCATACGACAATCATCAAAGGATGTACTTCTTTCTACTTAACACTTGCGAACACTTGGCTCCAACACAATCATATGCAACCAGATAGGTTTTTCTGATTGGTTGTCCTCATATTTGGGTTTGTGGGGTTTCTTTTGAACTTTTGCCTAATGCACCATGCAAAAACATAAGTGTCTTTTCAAATCTAAGCGTCGGGAGTACTCGGGACAAGACGATCGTCTTGCAAGAATGATTAATAGCACAAGTTACAGTGAGATAGACGACGATGAATATCCAAGACTTGGTTTAGGAAGCTTTGACAATAGGACAACTGGGAGGAGGATGCCTTCATAATTCCAAGTGAGAGTGTATAAAGATTATCCCCTCTAGATCCCGTCAATAAATCAACAACTCCTTTCTAGATTGCGAGCATGAAAGCATGTGGATTGACGGAAAGGCCACTTTGAGATTGGAATCACAGAATTGTCCCACAGAAAATAGATTATTCCCAAGTCCTTCAACGTAATAAACCCTTAAAATAGTAACATTCCCAATCTGATAGTCTCCATAACCCATTATCTTTGCACACTTGTCTCACTTTCTGAATTGACAGTACCCAAAATAATTTATGATGTAATTGAGAACTAGGAGGATCTCCGGTCTGTGCTTTCTGAGAACCAGTGTCCACTTAACCAGAGGACGATTTTGGAAACTTGCTTAATAAGAGAAGCAGATGGAACATTGGCTTTTGTGGATCCCCCGGATTTATTAGGTTCTTGTTTGTTAGCAAATATTGGTTTTATAACTGTATTTTTGCTAACGGACTCAGTATTCTTATTCTTCCTAGGTTTCCTTGAGTATACCAAATTAACCACAGGTTTGGGTGATTCAAATTCTAGAATTATTGGTTTCCTAGAAGGCACTTCATTAGTAGTGGTAATCCTAGTTAAAGGGCAAGCATTTCCTTATCAATAGTTGAAGTGCCGACCGGTTGGTCTCTAAATTATCCTATCTTAGTGAACACTTTTCTTGTTCGTTTCCAAATCTCTTTCTTGGATTTTTTTCTTCTTAGGTTTAGCAAGAAATTTCACATCATTCATAGAATTAGAAACACACAAATTATCAAAAGACATGTAATCATCACGTATTGACAGACCATAAGCAGAATTGTCATGTTTCTTTGAATTCTACACAGACGCAGACTCCATTAGCTGTTACAGTCATTTCTTTTATCAATAGATTTAACCTTCCTTGAGTGGCGCTTCTACTTTATTCTTCGAATTACTACTTGGTGTTTTGCTGAATCTTATCATTCTGGTATTGCCTGAAGGCTGTGATCGCTCAGCTCTGAGCAAAAAATTCTTATCATGTAGAATGGAAACACAAATTGTTAGAAATTATGTTTGAGGTCGAGTTGTTTTGTGTTATCTGTGGAGTGTGTGATATGCAAAACTAACTTTCTTGGTCTTTTCCTCTGTGTGTCGCAACTTATGAGGATCAAAATTGTTGATGCTTAGGGCAAGTCCTTACTTATGTGTGAAAAGCACTCTCTGACTGGACTTTGGTGCTACCTAAGGCTAGACTCTAAAAGGGAATCTTAAAGGATAATTCGATTTTACCTGTTCGACTTATATCCTTAAGGACCCAAAAGCATCTTCTGAGTGTGCTTAATATAAAGAGGAAGTGAGCAGTCCTTTTTATTCAAACAATCTTGGGGTGATTGGGTTCCATATTATCCTTCGACACGTTTGGATCAACAGTTTTATGAGTGGTCTCAATAGCCTCTTATCTAAAGGCTTTTCCTTTAATTTACCTTAATCATTTTTTAGGGCTGCCTAGACAAACCCCTTCTTCCTGATGTTTTGATTTAATCAGAAATTTTCCCCACAACTTTATATTGACTTGTATTGATTAGCGCATCACATTGTTCATTTTGATTGAACCGTTTTGGTTAATGATGTCATATAAGTTTCTTATAAGTCTGTTTCAAAATGATCCATTATCTAGCAACAAATTTTGTCACTCTATGTTCCAATTCAATGTAAGAGTCTCACTTTCTTCCATGTCCATTTTGCTTTATATCATCCACTTTCCTCTTAAGGACTTATTTGCTCTTTTTATCTTTGACAAATTGATTGTGTCTTTCCCTTGTGAATTGAGCTTTCAAATTCACCTTAATTCAAGCAATGAGTGAAACTCGGAGCATTTTTATCTAAAACACTGTTTTTCTGTTGAAAAATTTCTTGATTATTTAAGAATTAGTTTCCAAAGTGATGCAATGTTTTTTCAAGAGTTGTAAACTCTTACAAGTTTCATAGTAAGTTTCTTTATCAACAAAATCATTTTGTTGAGAAGGCTCTAGTCTTGAGTTCGAGACTCTTTTAACATTCTATTCACAGTTCACAACCATCATTCGCAGAACTAAAATTTACAAAACGTTTGTACAATATATTCATGTTCAATGGTTGTGCCTAGAGATATCGTTAATTTTTATTCAAACTTGATTCATTTTACTTCGAAAGTTTGACTCAAGCGATGTGGTTCGACAGACTGTTCCATCTTTGATAAAAGACATTTTGGACATCGGGCAAGTTTTATCAACAAGTATTGATTGAAATTATTGAAGTATCTTTTAATTCTTTTATAAACGGAATAATTTCATCCTCGAAAACAAGCCTTTTGTATGTTCAAAACCCCCAGTGCTTTAGTTATAGCTGTAGGCAGTAGTTATTTCTTTGACAACCTGATCAAAAAGCCAGTTAGTTGGGCGTTTAAGCTCTTTCAAGTAGTTAAATTCACCTTATACTCACTTATTAGGAAGTTCTTTTGGAACCTCACTTTGTTGGTTCGTGGATAGAAGGAAGCATGGTCTAAAGGTAGTGACGAAGGTCGCTTTCCTCAATAGGCATGATTCACTATATAAATCAGTTTGTCGAAATAAATCTTTTGTTGTAATAGTTAATAGATGCATAATTAATAGGTTTAGTGTTCACTTTATGTTTTACAATCATTGGATCTTGTTCTTTCAAAAGCATATTTGAATGACTCTCTTCACAAAGCATTAATGTCTCATCAGAATCAGGAATCACAATAGCATACATTTTAAAGATATGACATTCGTCATACAGTTTTGGCTTTGACTCCTGAACTTCTTTTCTTTTAGATAGAAAGTTTTTCAAAACCGGTAAGTGGTAGCATGTTTTATCGAATGAGTCATAACAAAATTTTGGATTTAGTCATCTTATGAACAGTTTGCTGTAGATTGACCTTTTGAAAATGATATATCAAGTTGCTTAATTTTCTTTTCTAAAGCAATTGTTCTATTCAATATTTGGTTTTCTTCAGTTGTTAAATCATTTTGAGATCAAAGAAAATGTTTCACTAAAGAAATCATTTTCTTGCACTTGTTTTATAACAAACCCATGAATTTATCATATGCAAAACTTATTTTACTCATTATCAAATGTAATGGGAAATTTTTCGCTTTATTACATTACTTGGCATTGTCAAGTATCTTCATTAGCAAGGTAATCTTACATACTAAGTAGAAAGTCAGGCAACCTATCTATGGCCATCCAATCCTTCATATATTTTCAAGCAAACATCAACTATATGTCAGTCATATAATCATTCCTTATTTACAAAGTACATTATTCCTATAATGTACCATTCGCAACGTTATATCAAAACAGGCTTTAAACTGTTATCGTATACCTCTAAACTCTAATTCCATGAAGAGTTAATATCTAAAGTGAATGTACAAGCTACTAAAGCATATATATAAGTAATATATCATTTCAATTGAAATATAAACTCCCTCCAAGTCAAGTACAAGTTTTCAAAGCATAATGTACAAGTCATTAATGCACGATATCTTAAATAGCCGGTTTACTCCCATTTTCCTATGAATCTTGGTAATCATCAAGTTCAAGTTACAAGCAAGTATCACACTTCATTTACAGCATATTCATCCTCATTCCTATGAAATTAACAAGAATTACAAGTTAGAACCCTAACCCGGCTAATACTAAACCATGACCGTTCTTCGTTTTTTATCCATCTAAAACCTAAACCAATACTCCAAATAAGTTTTAATTAAACTTAATTTACAACATTATCAATCATGTTACACTATCAAGCTTTCCTACATCATTTCATCATTTAATTCAAATATTCAACGAATCCAATCCTATGAAACCATAGAATTGTGCACTAAATGTAACTTTGACCCGTTTACTCATTCTCTGACCATCTCATTCTCAAGTAAGCAACCAATAGTCATTGTAAACCCATAAAATGAGTTTACAAACCATTATCCATTATTATCCATCATTACTTTGACAATATACAAGATTTACAAAGCTAGAAAGCCCTAAAAGTCTTATACGAACCCTAATTCCAACCCACGGCTTATTATTCCAGTTCCATCCCAGTTTAACTTAAAAACAACTAGCAAATATCATTAATAATTATTATTACATTGACTCAAGATCAGTATTCTATCTCCCTTGTAATCTTTTACAATGAATTACAAGCCAAGAAAGCCTAGAACCCTAAACGTGCTCTTATGTGTAAACACATGACCTTATTTACTCATTTCAACCATTCTAAACCAAACCACTTATCATTTTTCGTTAATTATCCAATATATAAGCCTCATAAACATAAATTAACATTTACATTGCAAGTATACTCGAAATCTAAGCCTTAAATTCACTAAAAACCCTAAACCACACCATTTAAGAACCGCGTCCCCATTTCTTCATTTTAGACTGGTTTTAACCCAAACCAATTGCTAATCTTTGCTAATAAACTTATTTACCGGACATTAGGAAACTGTATTAACAATCCTTACAATCATTTAACACATGAAATATGAGCTTAAAAACTGTGAACCTTTGTCGAACCAAAAAAATAGGACACGAAACCGACATTCATGAACCCATTTTAACAAATTTTAAAACTCTCCCACTGTGCGAGATACCACCATGGATCCCTTCTTGTTATGACTAGAGAAGCTTACCACTACTAGGATCACTTCATGGCAAAGGATAAAGGACATTGGCCTCTTCCTTTTTGCTACAAATTCTAGCCAGTGGCCACCACCAAACACCTTCCTATACCTTCACTTTAGTTCTTTAAACCTTACACAACTCCATGCCAAGCTCTCAAAACTCATATATGTAGCTTGTACAAGTGTCTAAACAGAACCATTGGCTTCCTTAACTCGCTTGGTCTTAAAAGACTATAAAATAGGCCTTCATATGCTCATTCAAACTCGCACCACACCTCCTCCTCTATAACCCTTATAGGCAGCAATCTTGCTCACATATGATCCTAGATCCATTAAACATCGTTCAAGAAGCGATAGCCCTTGAAGAATGAAGCCTTGGATGTGAATCATACAGGTTATTTGTACTGAATGTGGAAATACTACCCGAAATGTCCCTATTTTTAACATTTTTGATCATTGTATGCTTCAAAAACCAAGGTTTTGACTGTTCTTCTTTTACTAATACACCTATATAATGTTCATATAATCCTTAAATATATCTTCGTTAAAGTTTCCTTAACTCAATTCATGCTTCATTTCCATTTTGATCAAAAGTTTACACCCAAAACCCTTAATTTCACCCGTTTCTTAAAAAACTAACTGTTATAATGAATTAAATATGTTATAATCTTTCCCTATCATGCTTAAATAATGTTAAAATAACCACTTTATTGATTAATGAAGGAATTGAAGTTAAAACCCGCGTGTTTACGTTTTGAAACCATAATTTGACCCATTTTGCTTCCTAGCCTAACGAATTGTTATTTTAAACTTATGTTATGTTAAAACTTCATATTTTAGTTTATTATAACTTATAAATGTTTATTGAAATGTTAAATAGCTTGCATGGCAATTTGGAATTGTTTTGTAATTATAATCATGCAAGGGGTCTATTAAGTAACTTTTGAAATTATAACTAGAAGGGTGATTGTCATTTTATCAAAGTTATAACTATAGGGGTCTATTATGTCACTTTTAAAAGTACAAGGTTTACTTGGTATATCTTTTAAAGTTAAAGGACCAAAGTCGTAAAAGTGCAAACTCCAAGGGCCTAATTGCAATTTTCCAAACCCCAGGGTCTAAAATGTAACATTTTGAAAAAGTGTAAAATCTTGTTTAAAACCTTACAAGACATAACTTTAATTAATGCTTCTCGTGCTTAACATTTCCAGATATGGATTAAAACGCTTAAAAACGATTATATCATATCACAATACTAGGGAGCTTCATATTAAGGAGTTTCATCTTGGTATTACGTTCTGACTGAGTTGTTGGGTTTACGATTTAAAGTGCCCTAGCTCCTCAAATGTTTACAGAATGACTTCTGAATTATGATGGCCCGAACGGTGATACAATAATTCCAAACTTTCCAATCAAACTCATAACAATATTAGACTCTCTGAACCAAAGTTCTAGAGTACAATCTTCCTAAGAGTCAACATATTTACTCAGGTTGCGTGATGTGGCTGTTTACTATCATTTTACTATATCAACAATCCCCGGTTAAGATTGTGATAAGGTCGTCAGCTTTCATTTCAGAATATTTATTACAACTACCTATCAGGTGAAGTTCATAACCTCGCCTTTACTTATTTACATGTTTTATAAACCCGCGAGGGGGATACATGCTTGCTACAAACTCTTTTACATACTCGTTTATCTTATACAATGGTGATGTATTTTCAAAGACTTATACATGCTTAAACCAGGAATACAAGTGTTTTTAAAGTTATATGCTATCCTGATAACTAATTACAACTATGTCTAAGTTACATATATGCCAAGTTCCCTCATTATCATAGACGATTAATAACTTTTTGGGTGAACTGCGAATATTGTAGATAGATCTTTCGGGTTACGAATCCTGGTTGTGGGTTAGTTCGGATAGGTAACCAAACACACTATATTTGAATTTCATAGGTATATGGCAATTACCTACACCGAGGGCCATTATCTCTATATTATTATATTATCAATCACATCATTTTGGGATATATTACACAGGTATGTTTGTGTGCCATGAGTTGTAGACCATCCTTATACTATACCAGCAGACCAGACAACCCAAAAAGAGACAATAATGCAGTTTAATACACTGTACTATGATAATTGCATTCGTTGCAATTATTACAAATAAGGGTTTATATAATAACGTGACCCAAGATGTCATAACAATAACATTTTCATAATAATTGTGTTTGTACAATTATTACACTATGACTTGTATATCAAAGTTTATCAAAACTCTGAACTTTCACACCAACCCTTTTGTGTGACTTTTAGCTGTTTAACTGTAGGGTTATGGAGCATATACGGCCAACAGAGTGGAATGGTCTCGAGGTGGCTAAACTTGTTATCATTCACACTTATAGGTAACTTGTTTGGACTGCTTGTAAAATCTAATTTGAAATGATAGATAACATATCATTTGAATAATGTCTCTTTGGGAGTCGTTTTTTCTATGATTATGATTGTTGCTATCAATGAAAGTAATACCCCGGATTAGCTTCGCTGCTATAATTGTTAATAATGGTGGCGCGGTTACTAGCATTCGGTATCTACAGCGCCATGGTTATAGGAGAACAAGGTCAAAAACCTTAACTATAAACCACTTCTTTTTCAGCACATCAAAGTCCTCCGCGCCACTACATTCTGGAACAATCGTATGTAAATATACATATCTTATTATACTATTACTAAATAACTTATGTTATTTACGATGGGGTTGTTAACAGAATGATGTCTTCTCCCAACCTCTCTACTTCCGATATTGAGGATGCTTTTTCCTCTATGAATATTCTTAACTATGATAATTGTATTCATTGTTTGAAGGACGTACAAGCATTTTATGCTAAGGAGAATCACCTTTTTCATCACCATATATTTTACTTCCCAGCTATTTCTGGTGTCTCTATCTTTGATTATACACCATCACTACTATTTAATCCTTGATATTTCTCTATTCCTGAAGAACTATTACCACCTAAGAAGCAAATCCATTCTCCATCTTCTTCTCTCAATACATTATTTACTTTATTTCAGAATCAAACTTGTAATTTGGGTATCACCTCCTTCTCAGTTAATACTTCTGACCCCATCTTAAGTATTCTTGAAAATAGGAAATGTTCATGATAAGATACTATATGAACATCATGAGAAACAAGTCGAAGATATTTAGAACTACTTAGATGAACTCTCTCTTCAGCGCATTGAGAGAATGGAAGAAGAACGTACTAATGGTAACGAACTCAAGACCGAACTCAAGAAAATCTGTACTCAGATTATCAAACTTCAAAAGAAGCGGTTAGGGCAAAAGGATATGATTGCCTTTGCTCACTACATAATTTTTGATCTTGAACGAATCATTAAAATATATCTAAGCTCGTCACCAAACAAATTGGGAAGATCTTTAGGATGTCATCTACTAGCTCAAAATCATCAAACTCTTAAACTAGTTATAGTTTTATCCTAAGCTACGAGATGTGTGGTATATATAAAAATGCTTGTCAAATCTTGACTATGTACAGTAAAAAAGCAAGTTATTTATAAAGGAAATCCCGTTTCATACCTTATTGTTTCCAACTTATCTCTCTCTTCCATCATCATCTCCATTATTTGTATCATTATCTCTGTCTTCATGAATCGTACCATAACTTCTAAGTGCTTAAAATAAGCATTTCTCTTTAAGCATTTTAAGCATCACATTTTCTTTAAAGTATTACCTTTCTAAACTTGTGATGTCATTCTTACTACATGTTCTCTTATGTTGATAGAATGTCCCTCCAAGGACGTCAACATCAAAAAACCAGCCATAACTTTGGATGCCATACGGGCAAACTGACTGCTGATTTCTATGCACGGCCTGGACAGCACAGACTGCTGTTTGGTCCTTGTTGTTTTATAACAAAAGAGTTAAAAGGGGTTTTGGGTAATTGCAATAATGGTCCCTCTAGTTTATAACAGCAGATTTATAAAAGGTTTATGGGAATTGCAAATTTGGTCCCTGCTGTTTAAATAAAAGAAAGAATTGCCATTTGGCAGTTTTAGTCCCTCTCTTTATTTCACCATTTTTCTTTTATAAAACACTTTAAAAAATGACAGTTTAGCCCCTTGAGGTTTATAAAAATTGTTTCTGGGCCAGTAATGGGCTTGGGTTTGTGGGCTTGCATTGGGCCCAATTGAGTGTGTCTGGGCCCAATAAGGTTTAGGCTTATGTTATTGGGCTTTTTAAGGCCCAATAAGGTTCAGGTGGGTTTTGTGTGTACAATGGCTGAGATTGGCTGTAAGAAGTGGATTTTGTGTGTACAATGGCTGAGATTGGCTGTAACTGGGCTAGGATTGGGCCTTCAAAGTCTTCACAGTCTTTGTCAATTGCACACAAATGGGCTGTTGAAATTGATTGAGGGCCCATTTGGTCTTCATAATTATACTATTGGGCTTTCCCGGCCCATCAGATGGGTTAAGATTGCATCCAATAGTATTCTTCAGTTCCGGCTCCGGTTTGACTGCTGATTCTTCAGTATTGACTCTGACTTTGGTATTTATTGTACTTTTTGGCCTTGATTTTCACATCTTTTCCGTCCATCTCAGCATTTGTCATTTTTGGCTTGGTTTTCTGTCTTTTTGTTGATATCCACTTCCTGCACAATACAAATGCAAAACAAACATATATTTGGCAGTTTTTGTCTGTTTTTGGTCATTTAAGCTCGTTTTTAGAGGTAAAATATATGTGTAATTAAGCACTTATCAACCAACCACTGGAAACAGCCCACAATCGGTATCCATAACTTGTAATGCTTGTGGAAAGAAAGGACATTATGCGAATCATTGCTCAAAAGCAAATAATCGGGCCACAGGAAAGCATACTTAGAGATGAGCTTGATTTTGTTCACTCTAGGATTTCTACTCAAGAAACAACTCTCGAAGATATTCAAGTTTCATCAGAATCTTCTTCAGTCTAAAAACCCCAAACATCAAACTACAATCCTTGTCGTTTGTTACTTATTCTAGAATCCTGCTACGAGATACGTAGCATAAGTATCAACTCTTTTAGAGTTTCATATGTAAAGTTATCCATGAATTAATAAAGTGATAATTCCGTTACATCTTGTTATCTGGTGGTATCAAAACTCGACATTGTTTGTCAATTCTATCATGTTCAACTCTGAATACTCTCCTCATACCTTTGAAACATAAAATATCATCCTCGACTACATGGGCGTCAGTACAATTACTATCTCAGTATTTTTCTTACCTTTCATGATCATATCATTTTCTACACCTTACCATTTCGATATCATGTTTTTATGCTTAGGTAAGACGATTTATGATCCTCTTATTGAAATGAATTAAGACACTTCTTCATTTGAATAAGGAAATTATAAATCTCCGAACTATGAATTTATAAATTCTCAGTTACAAGGAGTTGGACGCTTCTTTTTGTAAGTGATAAATTATAAATAAGTAGGCTTAAGTATATAACATACGTACAAACAAGTTTCCTTCAATCCGTTTGTACAAATAATTCCTTTTCTTTACTTAATCATTATCATTATTACCTTTATCATCTATTCATTCCTAAATCTGTATCCCACATGATTAGCATTCTTATTCGATGTTAACTTTTAAAGGTTAATAGATAACGATTCTTTACGATCAGAGTGGCGCAACAGAAGCGTGGTGGGCCTATAACCCACAGGTTCCAAAAATCAAAGTATCCTACCCACCCAGGTTCTATCAAGATCTGAAGAAATTCTATTGGCTGTCATCAAGAGGTGTGGTCTTGGAAGTAAGTAGACGTGTGAAAGGAGGTAATTATAATTATGGTGCGCAACATAATTATAAATGCATCACACACGTGGACTTGTGACCTTGATTAACCTAACATAAAAATCAAATTCATGCCCAATACCTACATCTATTCACTACAACTTTCAACTAAATCTTGGGATGAGATTTCTGTAAGGGGTGGAGACTATAACAACCCGCAATTTTCATCAAATGCAAAATTAACCTATTTTGTTATAATCACAATTGTACAGGGAAATTTTTCGCTTTATTACGTTAGTTGCATTGCCAATATCTCAATATGCAATGTAACTTACATAACTAAAGTAGACGAGCTCACGCAACCTACCTATGTCATCCTATCTTCATATATGTCAAGCAAACATCATAACATGTCAAGTCAATATCATCATATCATTTTTACAAAGTACATTATTCCTATAATGTACCATTCGCAACGTTACATCAAAACGGGCTTTAAACCGTTATCGTATGCCTCTAAACCCTAATTTCATGAAGGGTTAATATCTAAAGTGAATATACAAGCTACTAAAGCATATGTACAAATAATATAACATCTCATTTGAAATATAAACTCCCTCCAAGTCAAAGTACAAGATTTCAAAGCTCAATATACAAGTCATTAAGCATGATCTCCAAAATAGCCATTTTACCTCCGTTTTCATTCCAGTTTCTTCACCACCACTTTTGTACAAGCTACTACACTCAATATACAATGTGTAAACCCTAATTATTCTATTCATAAGCTCTCATACATCTTTTTACACTCAAAACCCTAATTCAAAACCCTAAACCCTAAAACTGAGCTAGTTTCTAAACCATGACCCGTTTCTTGGTTTTTATCCATCATAAACCTCAACCAACCCTCAAATAAGTTGTAATAACTTAATTTACAACATTACTAATCATATACAATCATCATTTCATCATTTCATTCCAATTATATGCAAAATGAATCCAAGAAACCCTAGACGTACCAAAATGGAACATTTGACCCGTTTACTCGTTTTGACCATTTTAACCTCCAACAAACAATCAAGTGCCATTTTAAACTCATAAAATGAGTTTACAATCCATCATCTATCATTTTCCTAGCAATGTACAAAAGTTATAAGCCTTGAAAACCCTAATAAAACCCTAATATGCCCTAAATTGAACCCACGGCTTATTCATTCATTTTTGACCCATTTTAACCCAAACCACTTATCAAACCTTGAATTCATAATCTAAATACAAACCTTAACATCAGTAATCTATATACATCTTGGATCAATAACACCAAAATTATAAGCAAAAAACTCAATTCGAGCCTTAATGAGCCCTAATGGAACTTGTGAACCCTTTTATTACAAAATGACCCAATTTAAAACTTTCTATTGCAATCAAGCATCTACATGACACATCTCCTTCATCCCATAGTAGCTTACAAGCACCATGATTCATTTATTGGCTAAAAATCAAGCCACATCTTCTCTTGGTGACTCATTTCAGCCGCGGTACAACAAGGGACAAACAACACATCAAGGCTAGATTTTAGCCTTAGAAACTCATCATATAGACTTCCCACATCACCCTCTAGATGTTCCATGTGTCCTAGATAAGATCATGAAGCTCCCTTAGTCACCAAGGTACCATTCGCCTATAAATAGAACACAAAACCTTTCATTTCAACTCATCCTCCACTTCCTCCTCTATAACCCATCAAATAAAGCCCAAAAAAAAAAAAAGCAATCCCTTTGCTCAATATGAATCTATGAGAATCCTAATGAAGTCCAAGAACATAAGTAAGCAAAAGAAAACCAAGAAAATGAAAGCCTGAAAGTACGTTAATATAGGCGTACGAAGCCTAAAATCCCTATTTCAACCATTTTCCAAGCTATAAGGCCACAAACCCCAGTTCAATCATACTTCATACCTGTTCTATACCCTATAATGTACATATGAATCCATACGTAAACCTTGTTAAAGTATCATAACCCAATTCCATGCTCATTTTCCATTTTGAAACCAAAACCGTACACCCGAAACCCCAAATTTTATGTTGTTTTCTAAAACAAAATATTAAAATGGTTAAATATTATTATAATCTATCCTATCATTCTTAACTAATGTAAAATCACCACTGTAATTGATTAATGAAGGAATAGAACTAAAACCCCGAGTTTTACGTTTTGAAACCCAAATCTAACCCGTTTGCTTCCTAGCATAACGAATCGTTATTTAAACTTTCATTAATAAACCTTCAATTTCTAGCTAAATAAAAAGTAATAACCTGTAAAGACTTTTAGAATGTTAAAATAAGCTGGCAATGTCAATATCTGACTTGTTATACAAAAGTATTCCATGCAAGGGTATATATCTTAACTTTATAATTCATAACTAAAAGACTAAAATGTCATTTTATCAGGTATATAACATAGGGTGCAATTATGTCACTTTTTCCAAGTGCAAGGATAATTTGTTATATCTTTTAAACTTGAAGACCAAACTCGCTAAAAGTACAAACTCAAGGGCATATATACCACTTTTCAATCTCAAGGTCAAAAAAGTAAACATTAAAAAAAGTAATAAAATCATGTTACAAAACATTACAAGACATAACTTTAATTAACGCATGACTTGCTTAACAATTCCTAGATATTGATTAAAACCGCTTAAAACTGATTATAACGTATCACAACACTAGGGAGCTTCAATAAGAGTTTCATCTTAGGTATGTACTTTTGACTGAGTTTGTTGGGTTTAAATTTAAAGTGCCCCTCGCTCTCAAGCATTACGAATGACTTCTAAATTATGAGGCCCGAACGTGATACAATCATTCCAAACTCTTCAATCAAATTCATAACTCTTAAAACCAAAAGTTCTAAAGTACAGTCTTCCAAAGACTTTTGCCATATTTAACTCATGGGCGTGACGTGTCTTGTTTACTAGCATTTTGCTATATCAACAATCACCCAGTTAAGATTGTGATAAGGTGCGTCATGCTTTCATCCTAAAATATTTATTAGCATCAACCTACAGGTGAAGTTCATAACCTCCCTTTACTTATTTAACATGTTTTATAAACCCGCGAGGGGGATACATGCTTTATGTTACAAACTCTTTAATAAACTCATAACAAAGTGATTATATTTCAAAGACTTAGTGAGTTCATAGCCTCACTCTTAATCTCTTTAATGATTTCATAAACCCGTAAGGGGGATACATGCTATAAATTACGAATACAAGTGTTTTTCCAGACTATATGCTAACCTGATATACCATTACAATTGTTGTCTAAGTTACTTTATGCTAAAAGTCCCTCATTATCCTGGACCATTAATTACTCTTCGGAGTGAACGCAAATATTATGGATAGATCTATCGGGATTGACGAATCCTGTTGTGGGTAGAGCCAAAAAAAACAAAATTAGGTACCAAACACACCTATATTTGAATTTCATAGGATAAGGTTAATTACCTACACCGAGGCCATATAACTCTCCTATAAATATAACTATATATCACATCATTTTGGGTATATATATACCCTAGTCAGTTTGTGTGCCATGAGCTTATACCAAGACCAAATCAGACCAAACAAGACGATAACACAATAATACACTGTTACTATGATAATTGTATTCGTTGCAATTATTACAAATAACAGGTATATAATAATGTGACCCAAGATCATAACAATACCATTTTCATAATAATTGTGTTTGTACAATTATTACACAATGACTTTTATTCAAACTATTTATCAAATCTATGAATTTCACTCAACCTTTATGTTGACTTTTTAGCATGTTTATCTCAGGTTATTGAGCAATATACGGCACGGAGTGGCATGGACATGAAGATGGCTAAAACTTGTTATCATCCACATTGTATGTAACTAGATCTTTTGAACAAACGCCTCTTTTGGGTCATTTTCTGTGATTATGATTGTTGTTTCCATGAAGTAATACCCCAAATTAGCTTCCGCTGCTATATTGTAAAAATGGGGGTGTTACATACTCAGCCTAGGGAGTTGTAAAACTTCTTGTGAAGTGTTACGACAACCGCATCAATAATTCTGTTTAGAATTCCACTAATGATGACAAGACTAAAAGTGATAAAGATTGTGATCATGGAGATGACAGTGACAAGTCTTATAATGAAGATGAAAGTGTTGATTATGACAATGATGATTCTGACAAAGATTTTGATGATTATGAAGATCAGACTACAGGTTTTGAGATTTGTGCACATGATAAGGAGCCAGAACAAACACAACGAGAGCCTCAATCTTACAGTCCGAGTGTAACTATTACTTCACATGAAGATGTTAGTCGGTATTTGATTGACCCTCCTAAGGTTCAAATGACCGAGCTGCTGAATGAACCTATGTACACTGAGACTACAACCTTAGCAGTTGTGCCACTCTTTGACACTATTCACTAAACACAAGAAGATAATCATGTTGATAAAGTCATGGAATCTCCACAAGCTACAATAATAACTTCATTCAAGTATTTTCAAAAAATAGTTTGCACAACATTTAAAATTTGTAATTCTTTTATAAACCTTCATAAACTTATGATTACATCATTACTTTCATCCTATCTTTACTGCTTTCATAGAGTCAAAACCCTAAACTCTCGTTGTATATATATCATATCCCGCCGATTTTATGCTTGGTGTAGTTGTCTTTGTCTTTGATTACAGGTTATATTTGATGAGAAGAAGCTTGGAAGTTCTTAAGAAGTTTCATTGGATGATTCTTAGAGGACGATCTAACCAGTTATCGCATGTTTCTTCTCCATTATTGAGCAAACCAAGGGAGTACTAGTTTATTTTACTTGTTTTCTTTTCCATTTATTTGTTTTTATGAGTACTTTTAAGAACATTAGGGACAATGTTCAACTTAAGTGTAGGGGGAAATATGCCTTAGAAACTATTCCTTCAAATGCCATTTGCTTTGTCCCTTAAAGGATGAGTAATATATCAAAACATAGCATTAAAAGGTAATTTTAACCAAAATTTAATTTTTTATGACACATACTGATGAAAACTGAGTATTAATAGCGTCTCATGGATAAGAATTTATATGACTAGCACAAAAACCCTCAGAATTCCACCCTAAAAATGTGAGGTTCACCTTTAGATCTATAGAAATTTGGGTATTCAATTGTTGATACCAAAGATAATTTATTCACTTTAGCATTTTTTCTTATCGAGTTATGGTTTGAAAGCAGTACATATGTGTATATATACGTTCATTACGGATGTGTACGTATGGTCTTTGTCGCCTTTTATGGAACATTGGTATCAATATTAAACTATATGAGTGTACCGATAGAATATTAAATTCTAAAACTTGTTTTTGTGATGCATCCCGAGACCGCATAGTGAGTATTAGGATTTGCTGGATAAGAGTCACTAGGATTAACCCATGTTTATAAACCTGTAATTGTTATGATGTCAAATCGAATCATGTATAATATTCCAGACCTTGCCATGCACTCATTTTTAGTGCATGATTCTCCTAGTACAACCCTCCAAGCCTATCCTTTTTCATGATTCTCTTAATTTTCTGGTGAATCCGGACTATTAATGAAGAGCATTATCACCCTTAAACCAATCGTTAAACCAGGGAACAATATTTGGGGGGGGGGGGGCCTAGCTATTTGTTGGGTACTCACTTGAGTTACATTATGTTTTAACCTAGTTATTATTGAGACACGTTGCTAAGTCCTTATCTTTGTAAATAACTGTTTTGGGACGATTGTGATTTCATGGTAGTTTCTTTTTTGATGAATTGGGGTTCGAAGGAATTTAGTTCACCTCATTAGTGATTGCTGCTTTGTTTTTCGTTTTTTTTTTTTTATTTAATAAGCTCCATGTTATGGTTGATCAATCTCAATTCAGTCATAGAATATGTTTCTTGTATTGTATGTAATAGTTCAAGTGTGTGGGTGTATCTATATAATCACACTTATGGTTGTTTTATATGGTTAAAGTCATGGGATGGGCATATGTGTTCGAAAAAAAGGATATAATATATAAGTGAAAAAAAATGTACGACTGCCATGTGCTTATGTTTTTGTTTTTTTTAGTGTAATGAATTGTTTTTGTTAGTGTTGGGTGGTTGTGTGGAGTTGTGTGTGTTTTTCGTTGTTCGTGTTCTTGGCGTTGCTAACCAATCCAAGGTGTATTCGTATAAAATATGGTTGCTTTCCCGGGCTCCACTTAGGCTACCGTTTTGCGTAAATTTGGGTTGAAATGAAAGGGGGAATGGGCGGGGTTTGGGTGAGGTATACGTCTGAAATATTGAAAGTGTTTTGTCAGAGTGGTGTGGTAGGTTGTTGGGGGTGGTTGAGGCGTGGGCGTGGGGGCGGGTAGTGTGGGGGGTTGTGGGGTTGGTAAGTTGCTGTGGGCTTTCTCAGTAGGTTAGATGTCGTGTGTTGGGGTTTGGGGGGTTGGGGGGGGGTGTTAGATGGTGTGTAGCTGTCTTGTGTTTAAGGTTGTATTGATAGTAGCGATAGGATTGTGTAGTTGGGGTGATTGGGTTAGGGGTGGGTATGGGGGTGATCTGGGGAATGTATGTTCAGGGTGGTACTTTGGTATGTGTATTCGTGGGAGGTGTTTTGGGTAGGTTGGAGTGAGTCGGTGATTAGGCGGTTGGGCAGGGGTTCGTTTGGGGGGGAGGCTGGGGTGGGGAGCTTAGGCTAAGGTGGGGTGGTTATGTAGGTGGGTGGTTTGGTTTGGTTATGTTGTTCGGGGAGGGTTATTGGGTTTTATGGGGGGTGATATGGTTGGCTGTGGGGGGTGTGCGGGTGGAGGTGGCGCGCGATTTGTGGGGGTTGTATAGTTCTGTGGGGGTGTGTCGTGTGGGCTGTTGAGGGGAGAAGATGCGGATGTGTTAGTGGTTAGCGGTGGGGGCGGGTTGTAGGTGTGATTGGGGGGTAGCTAGGGTAGATGGGTGGGGGGGTGGTAGGGTTATGGTATGCGGCGGAGTTGGGTGTGCTGTGTAGGGGGGGTGGTCTGGCAGGGGGGTTGGTGGGTGTGGGTGGTTTGGTGGGGGTCGATGACACTAGTTGGGTCTGGTGGGGGTAGTTGGGGGGTGAGGGTGTGGGTGATGTTTGGTTATGGGGGAGGTTATTGCGTGATAGGTTGGGTTGCGATATGTGTAGGGTGGCGGGTTGCTGTGGTGTGGGTCTGTGATTGTTTGTTTATTATAAATTGTAATTTTTATGTATTTTTTTTTTTATTCGAAATTAAAATTCCATCTTCTAATTTCTTATTAGATATTATTTTTAATCTTTTTTTATTTTACATTTTTTACCTTAAATTTTAATAACAATTCTTTATAATTATTTAACATTATTATAGATATTGATTCGTTATATTACATATTTTAAATTTTTCACTTTTTAATAATTTATTTATCAATTTGATTGTACGGACGAAGATGGGAAAAACATAGACACCCAAAGACACGAAGAAAAGAGTAGTCAGGAGACCATTTGAATATATGTTCAAAAGGTGACTTCTTTGTTGATGTGCAAGAGGGCATGCGATTGATTAGGTAAACAACAATATCAAAAGCATAGTGCCAAAAGCGTTGAGGAACACATGCTTGAGCAAGAAGAGTAAGACTAGTCTCCACAACGTGGCGATTGCGACGTTTAACAAAGTCGTTTTGCTCACTTGTATGAGGACAAGATCGCCGGTGAATAAATCCCAGCAAAGAGAAAAACGAAGCTAAATTGCGAAACTCACCACCTAATGAGGTGTCATTTTATACACTTTTTCAGGACCATTTAACCCCTTAAATCATGCAAATATGCCCAGATTATGTGCTTAATCGTTTGTTTTCAGGTTTTTAGCATTTGAATGGCATTTGGAGGAAATACACGTGACTTGGGCTCATTTGGAGAAGAAACTGACAAGATTACGACTCTACACCAAAAATCATGAAGAATTGTACAAACAACACTTGGAGACGGCGTCGCCATCATAAAGCGACGGCGTCAGGATCTTCATCGTGACGGCATCAAAGATCTAGCGATAGCGTCAGGACGTGGCCAACTTAAGGAGCATCTAGAATCATCCACGTGGCGACTTCAAAGCGACGTCGTCGCACCGTTTTTGCTATATATACAAAACCGATTTTAGGGTTTTAAGTGTGTAACTTTGTATAACTTTTGGGAGACGAACCCTAGTCGTTCTAGCAGGTTTTTAGGTCGTTTTTAGGGCCTCAAAACCCTATTGTAACTACCTTCAATCCATGTTTTAATCAAGTAAGATTGTTTATCCTTAATCATTCAATATATCTATGTGTTGTTTGATTGATTCATGTTCTTGCTTTCTTTATAACATGCTAGGCTAAGCCCTCCTTTGTATTTACTTATGATTGCATGAAACTTAGGTTGTAGATCCTTTTAATGTTACTTCTTGTTGATGGATGTGCACGTTAGGCTCTAGAAAACTAGCCATAAGATATTAAATTGGCATAGACGTCTAAGGATACACGAGTGTGTAGATTGAATACCATCGGTAACAGTCTTTATACTACCTTACCCCTAATATGGTTGATCCCTCTTAAGATATTTCACATGCATTTAATATACTCTTAGGGGCCTTGTAATAGTCTTCATACTACCTTATTTGTGCGTTTCTTTAACGGAATATTAAATAGACGGCGGGTTCGTGTAATTCGTTCATGACTTAGGAAATACTTACACAGATCATCACAAGTGTGACAAAGCAACAGATCTAGGAGAAGCAATCTGAGGAGTAGTGCATGATTAGGTAAATACATCTTTTTATCATAAAATTATCACCAGTAGTTTAGATTATATTTAGTTTAATTTGCTAAAACAAACCAACCTCTCAAATCATGATATTTACATGCTTTCTAAAAAAACACAAAAACACAAAAAGAATCTTCTCTCAACCCCTTAAAATTCTGTTAGACCGTGTTTGAGCCTTCCCAACTTATTCCACTAGAGAACGATAACAACCCCCGAGTCTTGCCTCACTACACTACAACGGTTAAGTACTCTGCCTATGGGATTGTAAAGCTTCCTGTGAAGTCTTCACAAACTCCGCATCAAGTTTTTTGCGTCGCTGCATGGAGAATAGTTAGGTTTTGATCATTGTTTAACTTAGTTCTACTCGCTTGATTCCTATCAAGTGAGAATTTTGATTCTAGTACATTAGCTTTCTTTTAGTCTATCTTTTCTTTGTGTGTTTGTTCGTAATTTTCATTAACTATTCCATTCTTTACTATGGAGAACGTGAATCCACCACCAACCAATAATCGCCCTGTCCTACCAGCTGCGGTGCACGTGAGAGCTGTCCAAGAGCTTCATGAACTACAAGTAATATCAGCCTTTGTTGACTCTCGCTTAGAGAGTATTAAACAATTTCTTAACAACTTCGTCAATCAACCCAATGAGACTAATATGAATAACTTTGAGTCCGATGACGAATCGGTAGATACACCCCTTGTTTCTCCCTTTCCTCATTCAGATAATGATTCGGATGATGGTGAAGTTCTTAATGAATTGAGTGAGTACGAGACTGCTGGAGTACTACGCCGAGAAAGAATAATTAACAGTTTCGATAGAGTTGACCAAGCATTCCAATGCATGATTGGCTTTAGGAAGTTTATTGCCTATCTCAACCCTTTTTTACCAATGAATATTATCTCACGTAAAGCCTATAACACAATAATAGTAGAAGGACTAGAGAGGACGGGAAAGAACCTAGTTGCCATCGTTAGGGATGTTTACGTGTTTATCAGAAGTTTTACCTATATCATTGATTTTGTGGTATTAGAGGACATAGGAGAATTTATCATGAGCGATATGGCAGAAGTCTTGATGGGAAAACCCTTCAGAAAAACCACTAAGCTAAAATATGACGTTGCTAAGGGATTGGTCTCATTCGCTAAAATCTTTGACACATACATATTTAGGATGCCTCGCACAAT